>JAEMOT010004239.1:53069-87876 GCA_019297695.1 Apostasia ramifera | reverse complement strand
AAATAAAGTAGATATTTTTATTAAAAATTATTGAGTTTGTGAAGTAAAATAATATTTTTTTATATTTAAATTTATGTAGAATAATTAAGAAAATTTAATTATTATTATTTATATTTTTTTAAACTAGTATCATTTTGATCTTGATTTTAGTCCTCACACCAAATAGGGCCTAGCATTATTAACTTTGTTCTTCTCTCTCTCATTGCATCGAGGAGAGGGCACGCGTCCATCCCCCTCCCCCCTTCTCTCTTTATAGGTAGCTTAAGGCAAGGGTGGAGCAGGCCGAGATGGGTGGAGGAGGGCGCAAATCCCAACTCTCTTCTCTCTATCTCCTTTTCCTTCTCGTTTTCTTTCTTTTTCGTGATCAGCCTAGTTGAATTAGAGACTAATCGGGCAAAAGAAGAGGCAAGTTACCAAGCCTCATCACCATATCTCTCTCACTCAAGAGGCATGGACAAAGAAGGTTGGGATTAGCGAATTAGCCGTCTATCATAGCGAGTGACAAAGTTTACTGTCCAACAACTAGGAAGAAGGAAAATGGGAGGAGAGAGAAAGAAGAGAAAAGAGAAAAAAAAGAAATACGATAGGAATTAAAGAAAAAATTTTAAAGTAATTTAAACAATTACAAATAATTAATTTTTTTTTTTGTTTAAGAGTTTTTTTAATGGAAACTACAAAAAAGGAGTCTGCATTTAATACGATCCCAAGGATTTAATTGATAATATAATCTATCTTAGGAACTTAAAAATAAAAATTTAAAAATTATAAATTTACATAATATTATACTTTCTATTTAGGGACCTGAGTGTAATTTATAAAACTTGTAATTAAAATTTTCACATAACAATATCTAAGAATTATAACACAAAAGCTTTAATTTTTTAAATATTTATTGAATAGCGTGAAATATTAAATATAGTTAATTTATAAATTTAATATTTACTAGAACAATCTGGTAATTTACTTTTATTTTTATATTGTTTATAACACAATAAATTGTAAATATCATAAAAAAATAAATTCAATTAGAGGTTTTACGAGATGGCACATTAAATTAATGGGTAAATATTGCATACATCCCTCAGATGAGGAGGTAATATCATTGAGATTCACAATTTCAAAAATTATTTTCATAAGATCCTTGAGATTAATATTATATTTTAATCAGATCATTGTTAATAAATTATTTTTAGATTAATTTATTTTAATATAAAATAACTAAATTACTTCATCTTTCCTCAAAAATCTACACAGTCAGCTGTGCACACAGTGGCTGTTGAACCTCTTAATTTTGATAATTATAATTAATTTAGAATTATGGACTAATCATCTTATTAAATATATTTTCAGGTCATTTATATCATAACTAAGGTGAATGTCCAGGTTCAAGTTCAAGAAAAGAAGTGTATTACATGGGTCCTTTTTTATTTTCTTTTTTAGGACTCAATTGTAAGCATGCATGTTTTTGCCAAGGATTTAACTTGTACACAATCTTAGTCAGCCTAAGGTCTATCCATTCTTTGTCATTCCTTGCTGAAAAACTCATCTCCTTGAGCTGCAGGAAAAACCGGTCGATTTCCAAAATCGACCGGATCTCTCTGGACTGGCCCAAACTCAGCTGTCTAGCTGACCGTTTGGCCTATCCAAATTCTCAAAAACTGAGAATATCTTATTTCTACTATCTTATTTCTTGCAGCCCACTTTTAAATATATTTTAATTTGGAACATCTCTCAAAAACTATTTTTTTATTCTTTGTTCATTTTTAAATGGAGAAATATTTGCACTTTTCATTTTCACTTGTTCTTTTCAGCAGTTCTTGAGTGTCATGCTAAATTTTTTGTCCACCTAAACTCACTAAACTAGTTTTAATCTATCCCAGGTGACATTTTCTCTTTGTTTTAACCCTTGGGTGAAAATTTGGGTGTTTTTAGTCTTTTGCTAAAAACAAAATCCTCCAGCATGCTTGTTTATGGAAAATGAACAAACTATTATTTCATCAGCCTTCTTTCTCAGGTTTATTCTTTAGTTTTTCCTTGTTCCAAGCATGATTGGGTTTAATCATTATCCTTAAAATATAAAATCTGCTGAACCCATTCTGCCTCCAACAGTCCATTGGACGTTTCATCACCCAAAAATATCCGAAATGCCCTCTGCTTTCTGTTTTCTCATTGGTCCACTTGTATGACATGTGTCCACTTGTATAACATGTCAAAATGATTGTCTACAATTGGCTAATTCAAACATAGGGCAAATGTATCAAGCTTCTAGCTTACCACCTTCTGTAAATAAATATAAGCATTCATTTCCTGCTGTTCAAGAACTTCTTCCTGCCCGAAAATCTTCCAGCTCTCCTTCAAGCTTCTACTTGCAAACAAATCTTCTCAAGGAGAAATAAAAGAAGAAAGAGTGCTGCGTTTTTCACTATTCTGAAGCCAAGATCTGTAATCCTTACTGTTCACATTCCTCTTGGCTTTTCAGTTTTGTCGCAGCTTTCAGTTTTTCATAACTGAACCTTCACTGTTTTGTTTCTGTTGGAATATAAAAGCAAGACTGCTAGCTAATAGTTTCATATCTTAAAGCTTGCTTTTTCCTGAATATTTTGAGATCCCTTCTTCTTTAGTTTTACCCCAAGATTACAGAATTTAATCTTGGACTTCTACGAGTTTTCCCCCTTGGCAAAGTTGTTGTATGCATAGAGCTCTTTATTATAATTTATTTCTTGTATGCTTAAGTTGTAATTGAGCTAGCAAGGCTAGCAAAAACTTGTACCCTTCTTTATTTTTTTTGAAGTTGTTTTGGTAGGTTTACTCGGCTTTGGTACCTGTAAAAAGCCGTGTTGTGTAGGTTTTATTGGCTTTGGTTCCTGTAAAAAGTCATAGGATTGTATCGGGTTTATTCGGATTTGGTTCCCGTAAAAAGCCGGGGTGATTTAGTGAAAATTTCCATTTGAGGAGCGTGGGAGTGGACTAGGCGGTAAGCCGAACCACTATAAATTTGTTGTGTTCCTTTCTTTTTGCTCCTAAATTCTCTTGGACTAAAGTGATATATCATATCTAAATCTAAGTATTTTAAAGTTATACAAAACCTAAAATATTTTTATTGAAAACAGATATATGAATAGTAAACTCTAAATTTATTATTTTTGGTCTCTTTTGATTCATTTCTGCACTGCTCTGTGAACCTTGGTCAATTCTCCAAATCGACCGATTGTTCTGGAAAAATTTTCTGCACTACTCTGTGAACTTTGGTCAATTCCCGAAATCGACCGGATTGTTCTGGAAATTTTTTCTGCTATGTTTTTCTTATCCAAGTGTTATCAGAACTCAGTGTACTTGATCATTTTGACAAACTTAAGTATACTACCTCTTATTCTCTTCTTTTTCTAAACTAAAAGAAATCATTTTAAATTATTTTTAATTTCTAATTCACTCCCCTCTTGGGAAGTCTCTGGGCCAACAGTGGCATCATGCTGGATTGCTATGCTGGAAGAAGATGGGAATATTCGAGACATTTTATTTTAAGAATGAAATAAAATGGTTAAATTTATTAAAAGGATCTGGTTAAAATACAATGTCAACTTTAGGGTTCCTATTGAAAGTTTTTTAAAATCGTTGACCAAGATTATATTACCCCCTAACCTTGAGACCAATAATAAATATGTTTATATAATATTATAAAATATATTTTTATTAAAAATACTATTAAGTTGATCATATATGTGACACTCGAAACCTAAGAGAACAGTGAGTAATCACCGGAGTGATGTCAGTATCAGTGAATCGGAATCACCTAGATAAGAAGTGGCTTTTAACAAAGCTTCAAGATGGACGAACACAGGAGTAAATTATCTCATATCAGAAAGAGGGAAATCCTGGGTTGTATAATAAGATAACATAATCCCAAATATTAGAGGTATTTTTTGAGACAAGATCATGAGGCTAATAATAAAAAAATCATAATTAAGTGTGATTCGACTGGAATAATACTAAGAAAGTACTCAAGTCATGCAATTTATTAAAATCAAAGTGAATAATAGTTCTACATTTATATCATAGAACGTTATTATAAATTTATGTATCTTACATGTTTATATGTACTTTTATTTGAGATTCATGATGCGAGCTTAGTGCAATGATTGATAAATTATTTCTATAAGTGAGAATTATTAAATAAATAATTAAATTTTTGTATGCATTTTTGATAATTATTTTTTTCAGAAATAACAATAAATTACCATATTAAAGACCATCCTAGTAAAAAATTATATAAATTAATACCTATATTAACCTTCTACATCATGCAACAAATAAATTAAAAATTAAATTTTCGTTCTGACTATTATAATTAAAAAAAAGAAAGACAAAATGAGAGAAGAGTAATAAGAGACAAAATAAAGGGTGTTACCTAAAATATGTAACATGAGGAGGTTGACCCCTTTTTCACTGCAATTTTAGGATAAATTGCATTTTGGTACTTTAGTTTGAGCCAGTCTTTCACATAGGTTAATATTTTTTGAATTGTTCCGCGTAAGTCATTTCATGAAAATCTTTTCATAAAATAGTTATTATTATTATTATTATTATTCATTTTTTTCCATTTTTGTCTCTATTTTAAATCTACGATGCATTTCTATCGTACGAATAGACTAAAATAATAGAAAATTCATAAAAAAAAGTCGAAAAGTTGAAGACTTATTAGCTTTTTAAATTGACTTTTGATATTTGAAAATGATTTTTTCATCGATCAACTATCCATGACACATCTACGTGTGAAAGTATATGTACATTTAAGCTATTATTATTGTTTTGTTCTTTTCCCTTTGGAGTCTTCTCTAATGGAATGATGGAAGTAACTCTAATTTACTCAAAATTGTTCTCATTTTTCATCAAAAAAGAAATTTTTACTCTTTATTATTATTTAAGAGGACTGATATTAATTATTTTTTAAATCAAACATATACTTATTTATAATATGATTGAACTTTAAGATATTAGCATCAGATATCACAATATTTCATCTGATTATCGAGTTTTCAGGTGAGGCTGCGTGCTGTCCATTTCCAGTTGGTGAAAAATTTTATAAACACATGCAATCCACATCCCTTTCTCTTTCTTGCCTTCCTTTCATTCCCTCTCCCTCCATATTCTCATTTTCTCTATTGAATGTCATTTTCTTGTCTTCCACCAAAGAGGACAATAGAGGGGAAGAGGAGAACATGCATACAAATTCACTAAGCAGAAAATAAATAAAATAAATACAGATGTTTTGGAAAATAATAAATAAAAATATTAGATTTTTTTAATATATATATATAATATTATTTTTCATTCTAATTATTATTTTCTTCACTCCTAGTATCATATTTAAATTATTACAATTATTATTAATTTATTCATTGATCATAATTTCATAATAATTCAAAGTTTTATTTATCATCATATGAAAATTTGATAAATGAATAAGTAGACATCAAAGCATTGGAATAACGTGAAAATATTTGAATATTTCTTCATTGTTTAAAAACTAAAATAATATAAAATAAACGAAAAAAGTACACACTAGTATCTATTAACAAGAACAAAAGAGAAGTAAGATTGTGCTAATTATAGAATAATTAAATTAATGAGTTATATTTTTAAAAATCTAAGAGAGAGTGATCGAACACAAATTATCGTGATACTAGGACATCGCAAAACTATTTCAATTTTCTATCAAGTAAATATATTATGGAAGTTATTCATTTGTTGTCAGGTTTAATGAAGCAACTTGGAGAGAAAAAAATTTGTGTTTGAGTTTTATCGATTTAAAAATAACTTATAATAAAGTCTAAGAGATGTGTTCTAGAGAGTTTTGAAAAAGAAAATAGTTTACACTACTTATATTTAAAATTATTAAAAAAAGTATAATAAGGTTATTGTTTGAGTTGAGATAAAGGAGTTTGATTAAGGATATTTATATTACGGTTGAATTACATTAGGGCTCGACTTTAAATTTATATATTTTTACATTAACTATAAAAGGTCCTAAGTGGACAACGCTTAATAATGCGCAGGTCCACGTTTTTAAAATTATAACATCGGGGTCCCTGAGTTTTAATAAATTATCAAATGGGTTCTTCTTTTAATTTTTTATTATTAAAAAATTTTAATAAATGAGTCGGGTTGATGAGTCGACCTGACCCATTTATAGAGTATTTTTTGAAAAATGCCCTACCCGAACTCTACCCGACCTGATTATGCCCAGCCCGAACCCGACTCATTTAATAAATGAGTCAAAATTTATGATAATTGAAATTTGCGTGTCGAGTTTGAGACGGGTTCACGGGTCGGGTTATATATTGTCACCTCTAGTATTAGGGCTCAGTCTTAGTTTATATATCTTTACATTAATTATTAAAAATCATAATTGGATGCATTCAAGATAAAATATCTCGATGTATATATATTTATTGCAAATGAAATTTCTTTTATTGATATTAGTAGTGACGGAATATGGTGAAACTTGAGCCATGAAGGAAAACTATAGAGTCAATAGATTTTTATCTTAGTAGATTTAAAACTAAATATATGAAATATAAAATTTAGTTTAGATAAAAGCATTTATATTGGGGAAGTGATAATTTCTGATCAAATTATTAGAAAAAATGAGCAGTTTAAATACCTCTTTTTATTTATATAATATGATGATGAAATAAACTATTATATTTTTAGTAGAATTTAAGCAGAATGAACTAAATTAAAAAAAATACATTTGGTTCTTTGTATAATAAAAAAATCTAAATTATACTTAAATGAAATTTTATAAGACAATAATAGAATTTAATAGTATTACATAATGCTGAGTGTTAACTTACAACATAAAAATATATTAACAAAATAAGTGTAATAAAAATGAGAATGTCAAAGTATACACAGAATGATAAGATGAGAAATAAGCTAAAAAAAAGTCGACTTAGATAGTTTGAATATATATATTGTAAATTGATTAAAATTTTAATAAGAAGAGTTGAGTTATTATATCTTTTTAATATAAAAAAAAAGAGTCTAAAAAAAGGCATTATAAAAAAATATAAGCAATAATCATGTATACTATTTAAGTTGATCGTGAAATTCTTATTTGATATAGTGTAATAAAAATAAATAATTTATGTGCCTATTTAGTAAAATAAAAACTTAATTATTGTTGTAGTATTTAAATAAGAAAATGGAGAGATTTTAATAAAAATTATTTATAAATTGATTATTAAAATTTCTATTTCATCATAATAGCAAATTAATGATTAATCTGCATACCACATAATTGGCAATTTGCATGGCAGTGAGTTGACCAAATTGTGGCCCCCACCATCCTCATCAGAACACATTGGGCCCACACGGTGATCCAATCATCTACCTCGCAGAAATTGCAAATAAGTTATTCAATATTTTGGAAATGACACATCTATACACCCTTCAAAAAAAAAAAAAAAAAGAAATGGCATTTTATACCGAAGAAATTCCGCTCGGCAAAGAACTTTTTTTTGCCCCTATATAATAATGGCCGCCGCTATTTCTTCGCTCTCTCTCGATTTCGCATCGGTGGCAAGATTCTAAAACCCTCGAGAAATCGATACTTCCCTCCAATCCCAGATCGCGAGAAGGGCGCGGAAGAGGAGGGAAGGAAGGAATAAGGAGAGGTAGAGGAAGTAAAAGCTCGCTTTTCCCTTTCCCTGAACCTTTCTAGATTCCAGATCTTCGGATTGGATAGATGGCGACGACCCTCACAGGGCCGGATCGAATCGGTAAGTGAAGGCGGGGAGCTCCGCTCTGCAGATCTCTTGCTTTCGTTTACGATTAGATTCGTTTCTGGGCTTTATCTCTCTGGTTGGTATTGGTCTTCGGTGTTGAGTGCGGGGTGGCGTGGGGATGTGGTTTCTTATTGGTTTTTGTAGGAAAAGGAGGTCCTTTAGATTTGTTATATTCCGCTAATTTGTGGTAGGGTATCATTTGATTGTACGGCGTCTATGTCAACAAGCTTCCTTGTGTTGATGAAAACTGACTTTCTTGATTTGTTTTGGATCAGTGTTAATCTTGTTTCCCCAGTTGCATAGCATGGAATCTGATTACAAGCAATAGCACAGCGTATGATGACTATTTAGGAACGTACTTTATCTTTGAATTGCTTGCTTAGATCCGGAGAAATACTGGGTTACACACTGTGGCATATAGTTTCAAAAGATCTCTGTGGATTCCTTTCTGTTTCTACTTGGAAGTTATGGTCTGTTGTTTCCAAGATTACACCATTGCTGCTCTAGTTATTGTCGAGCCTGTTTCATTGAGAGGATATGCAGTTGTTACAGCGCGTGACCTGGGAAGTATGGGTGTAGTTTGATCCTTTGACCTTTTTTTTGAAATAATTTGAACATGTGGCGAAGAATGGAGATGTTTATCCATTGTGTCCTAGGATAGACTTAGATAAATGCTGTTTCTTACATGATATTCTTTTATCAAAATTTTCAGACATCATCAGGCCTTTGAGGATAAATTTTTGCAGTTGGTTTGTCAGGGTTTTGTATTATTCAGAATGCAAAGATATTAGATGTATCTAGAGGATGTTGATGGTGCTAGAAATGCATCCATTAGTTTTTGAAATGGTTTTATTTTTGGTTGTTTAATTTGTAAGAGAAAGGGGGAATACAGGATACTCAAAGCTAGGATTTTAAGGAGATTGTTCATTTTATCAATATGACTAGTACTTCTCATGTTGAGTTTACTGAATTTAATCACATGTTTAGTTTAAACTTCTACAAACTAAAGTAATGTGAGGATGTTAGAAGAGCTATAAGTATGGATATAGGGCTTGAGAATAAGAGGCACATGGTAACGTGCAATAGGAGAATGTGATCCATGAGATACAATATGCCGGACTAGGTCAGTTTCACTTTTTAACAATTCCAAGTTTTAGAATCACGCAACAAATAAGTACGTCTGTCTGTTACGGGATTTTGACCTTCATTCTTAAGCTATAATCTTCTTGATCTCTTTTTCTAATCACTATCAAGATGAATTTTATGCTTCTTTCCCTCATGGAATTCAGCTCTTTAATTGATTTTCATCCTATTAAACCTCCTAGAGGATCGGTCCAACTTTTGGGACACATTCAACAATACTGAACACTTTGTATAATTTCTTATTGAAAATAAGAACAAGAACCATTTTGGGTTTATTCATGTCAATTTATTAAGTTGTACAGGTGTAGAATATGGTAGATCAAGGTGTATCTCATTGTACAGAAAAAGTGAATAGACATCATCTAGTGAAGAAAGGAGCCGATAATATGCATGCTGGCTATTTTGGGCATATGCTATATTATTGAAATTCTGGATAATTTTTAAGAAAATTGGAAAATTTATTTAAAAACCATAGATCAATCAAAAGAAAACGTTATGCTGGTAGAATTTGGAAACCTATTATTAGAGGAGATGAATATATATCAAATAAGCATTAGGAACCGGTTTTTAGAGGAAAAAGGTATATCAGAAAATCAGAATAAATATCCAGTACAAATTTAAGTTTCTGGAACGCCAGAAGTAATGTACAAATTTGCGAAAATTCTGATTACGGAATAATGATGGTCCAACCCTAATTACAGTAAAGAGAAATATAGGAAAGTAGCAAATAGTTTATATAAACTGAAAGAAAATAACATCCAAATTGGAAATTGGAAATTGAAATGCAGGCATAGGTTTGATCTTCCAAACATCAACAGAACTAAGCCATTACAGCAGCTACATTGGATGATGCATAAATTGGAAAGGAGATACTCTTTCTCCATAGGAAATTCATCAAAAGCTCCAAAGTTTAGCTGAAAGTAGCATTTAAAGGAAAACATCTTGTGTTATTAATCCATCAACAATGTCGTAATGAAAGAATGATGGCTAGGAAAATCCACCTAGACCTGTAGATAAACAACACGAATATGAGTGATAATGGTGGCATTGAAGTGGATGGGAGCTCTATGCCTGTGTGCTTAGGGTGTTCTTCAGGCAGTTGTATTAATGGTGAGGATATGATGTGCGAGATTATGGACTTGCCTCTTTTGTTATTCATATTTCTTTTTCTTTCTTTTTTGATTTTATCCTTGGACACCACAATTTCTCCACCACACTTGGAAATTATGATAGTAGTGTGGTTTGAATTTGAGACTCCTTGGTACCCAAGCAAGCTCCTTCCTTACTGGGGTAGGATAACCACTTTTAATACTTTTTTTGTTCAAATATGTTTGTACATCCCAACTTTTTTTGACATATTTTTGAAGTTGTGAATATATGGGAAATGTGCAGCTTTGCTGGGGTAGAGACACATAAGTTATATTTTTCAAAGCATGAAGTACTTTTTGGTTTCACAGATCTGAGGTTTATGTTCTTTTTTGAATTACTTTAGTTGACTAGTTACAGGATATATGTGTGTATTTCTTGTGCTAGTTCATCATCACCTTTGCCAGTTATGTTTTACATTATTTGATTCACTGATTTTCAGGATTATCTTCATTGTTTTTTAGATGCAATGGAACCATTGAACTTGTCAGCACTAGATGCAATCGAGAATTCATCTAGTATTGAGAACATAAAAGATGAGGTCATTCTCTTATTTTGATAATGGGTTTGATGTTTGAACAGTTCTTTAATGCTGATTTCTGTTATTTGCCTTCTAGTCGCATTCCTGTAAAGATGATAAAACTGTGGATAGTAATGTTTCACATGATTCAAACACCATGGATCCACTACAAGATGCCGTATTGGAATCCTTAGATACCAGTGCAGATGGTGGCACCGGTCCTCCTTATCCATCCAATATATATGCTCCTCAGGCACAAACGCTTGTTTATGGAGGTTTGTTCAATTATATTAGCTGGCCTGATAGTTTGCATTCCTTTTCTTTGCATTCCAATGGAGAGGTTGTACTCTTTCATTTTTACTTGTCCCTTACGTTTCCTATTTAACCTAGGATTGGGCTCTTGTCTCTGTTGATATTTAGGATATGAGAATGCTAGTGGTAAATGGGAAGAATATCCTCATCAGTTTACAAGTGCGCCAGGTGTGGAGGCTGGATCAACCGTGAGTATTTGAACTTTTAGACTTGACTTAACCTCTCATCTTTCATGGTATTTTTATTGAATATTTAGGCCTGTTTTGTTTCATTGAAGGGCATTTATAATGAGCACCAATCTGTTATGTTCCATACTGGTTATGGATACAATCCCCAGATGCCTTATGGACCATATTCTCCAGTCACAACGCCTTTACCTTCTGCCGGTGGAGAAGGCCATCTTTACTCCCCTCAGCAGTTTCCTTTTACAGGCCCATACTATCAACAACCAGCTCCGCCAAACATACCATATTTGCATTCCCCAACTCCAATGTCCCAAGCTGATTTGTCTATGCTAGTAGACCAACAAGGTACGTCTCTCTATCTGCTAATTTGAATTCCATCTGCATTTTATATAGAAGTATTGGCTGCATTCTATTCAGATCGTCTATTTTCCATATTTCCTTAAAGCTTTTTTGGTAGTGTAGCTTTTCTAGAAACTTGCTAATCATGTTTTCTATCTTGTTCTTTCAATTGTACTTGATTTTGGTCAGATTGGTTGAAATCCCCAGATGGGACAGGGTCCTTAACTCCGTTGCTTTCACCAGCGGCTTCACCTCAACCTATAGGTGCAATTGGATCGTTTGGCCAGGCCGTTATTCCCTTATCTTCTGGAATGGTAATTAATTTGCTTTAATATTTTTTTTTGCCTGGCTTGCATACATTACGAGGTAATGCTTAGTTGACTTTGATGGCGCCTATATATGAAACAAATATGGGAATATGATGGTCATTCTGGAGGTTTGTTCTTTGCGTTTATTACATCAAGTTAGTTACAGGGCAGGACCTTTTATTTAAATACAAAATTATCGCTTTTCCAGATCTGGCTGTTTTTTTTTTAAATTTAGATACAAGCTTCGCTGCTTGAGCATTACGAAGGGGGCTTGTTTAAGAAATATTTTCTTTTACTTTGAGTGGGTTGCGTGAGTAAACCGTTGCTGTATAGAGATGGGTGTGCTTCCTGTAGAGATTATTGCGTGAGATTGCAATGCAAAAAAGCATGGGACTCGCCCTTTCATTGGAAGCTTGGGAATGGAGAAGGGAAAGCTATCTGGTGTGTATCAACGAGCGGTCCTGGATCTACCAATACCAGGAGCAGAGTCAACTAGCTCTCGTCGAAAATTTTAATGAGAATAGAAAAGCTTAAACTGAAAATATCATGGCTAGTGTTACCTTGTGCTAAGTATGTTGTATGCCCGTACCTAGGATTAATTTTTATGCATTATTGGACCTATCTAGATCTAGTAGACTTGGGACTTTTGATCCTATTTTACTCTGTTGTTGGAGATTGTGCCCGTCTGATTTACTTGATATTAAAACTAGAACTATAAATTTTCTTTTGTTTTCTTTCAAGTGTGTCTTATCTTTTCTATGTATTTCAGATTTTTTAGTTGCATTTGATACATGCAAATTATATTCAGGGCACTCAGCAGCAAACAGCATTCTATGGTTTTAGTCCCTCTATGAACTCCTATGATCAAGGCTACTTCCAAAGTGGTTTGTATCACCCTGGCAATAATTTTGGAGGTTCCATTTCCAGCTTCGGCAATAGCAGTCGTAGTTTGATTGCGGTTGACAAAGGTAGAAGACGAGGCAAAGGATTTTCTTCCATGTACAACAGCTACAACGATTATCTTAATGAGCAAAACCGAGGTCCACGTGCTACCAGACCAAAGAATGCTAAAGCTGAACAGGGCCTGTCAGCAGACAGAAAAAGCAGCAGTGGAAATCCAGGCATTAACCGTGAAGTGTACAATCAGCCCGACTTTGTTGTTGACTATAAGCATGCAAGATTCTTCATAATAAAATCTTACAGTGAGGACAATGTCCACAAGAGTATTAAGTATGGTGTATGGGCAAGCACTGCTAATGGAAACAAGAAACTAGATGCTGCTTATCATGAGGCTAAAGAGAAGGGAGATTCATGCCCAGTTTTCCTCTTCTTTTCGGTGAGAGCCTATGGTATCATCTTTATATAAAATTATGTTTCTTATGCCTTCAATTCTGCAAATGGGTCAGGTCACCAACTTTCAACCCGAGTTCTGGCTCAATCAGGCATCTTAATAGTCTAACACGAGTTGGTTATCTAAGAAGACCGAGTCAAGGCCAAGTGCGTTTATATTGAACTAATTATAACGTTTTATGAAGCTGTAGGTAAAGAAACTTAAATGCAGCTTTAGTTATGGTTATTTATTAAGCTTGGTTTCATTTTGCTAGCTCAAACTGATGTGTATGAGATACGGATAATTACACACATACTCTTGTAATCTATCTAAATTACATATTTTACACCCGAAATATTAAAATTACATGTAGACCCCCAAATCTACATGTATGCAGCAAGAAACTGTTGTGTTTATGTGCTTTTGGGGAGTCTAGGTGGAATTTTGAGATTTTGTGGGAACTGAGTAAATCAACAAGATTTTAAGGGTGGGTATGCAATTGGTCCTATGAAATATGAACGTCTGATAAGCTTAGGTATCTGGGTCTGGAACTGACTTTTGTTCCCAATTGTGAATCAGAACAAAAAAAAAAAAAAACTTGATTGAAGCCTAGTTCAACCTTGCACGAATGTCTCTTCAATTCTTCTTGGGGACCTGTCTTGACCCGATGAAATATTATTATTTGGTCTACTTTTGCATATTGCCTTTGTTGCTTTAGGGTTGACAATGAGTCGAGTTTGGGCAATTTTTGGTCAACTTAAACACAACTCAAACATATTTGTTTGGCTCAAAATGATTTGATTTTGACTTAATTCAAAATTCAATTCCAAGTTATCTCGAAAGAAATGAAGAGAAAGTGACTTGGGATTCGACCCCAAGATATCATGTTTTTTAATTTCTTGTATTCATGTTCAACCATCACATGTTTATTAATATAATGTAAGAGTTATATTATATCTATTTATATTTAGGAAAAGTTACATGTCACCCTTAAACAAGTTTTTTTTTTCATTTAAACCACCATAATTATATATTTATATATATCACTTCATACTTTGAATATATATAATTGTGAACTGTATCCCTCTCTATTGATAAAGAGTTAGATCTTCTTCCGATTGATGGAAAGGTTGTTAGTAATTATGCATTCTAAGTATGGGATGACATAATTTTTTAGAGTTAAACGAGTAAAAATTCTTTCTTTAGGAGTGACATATAATTCCCACTTTTATATTATTGTTTCAACTCAATATTAACTTTAAGAGTCACCATTGACTCTCAACTTGAACTGCTTTCCAGGCGAAGTTAATTTTGGAGTGAGTTTTTTACATGTAATTGCCACGCCTATTACTTTTTTGTATCATTGTGAATATGAATAGGTGAATGCTAGTGCACACTTCTGTGGCGTGGCAGAGATGACTGGACCAGTTGATTTCGACAAAAGTGTGGACTACTGGCAGCAAGACAAGTGGAGCGGTCAGTTCCCTGTGAAATGGCATATCATTAAAGATCTCCCAAACAGTCTGTTCCGGCATATAATCCTTGAAAATAATGACAATAAGCCTGTAACAAACAGCAGAGACACTCAGGAGGTAGATTTATTTTTTTGTTTTCTTTTCTTCCCCTCAAAAGAAATTGGAATACTTCACTTTCTAGTTAGATATGACCCCTAGTCGTGAGGTTTCATCTACTATGGTGAAACTTGAATCAAATAATAATAAGCATTGCTTCTCTCTGAGTTTTTAAACAGTTGATAGCCCTTGTCCATGTGGCTTACTAATGCCATTCTGTAGGTAGTCTAGCCCATCAGTGCGGCCTATGTTTCTGTTTGCAGCTGCGTTCGCTGTCCTGACAGGCTTGGGAACTCGTTTACCTTTGGATAGCTATTATCAGGCTGCTATTAAGGATAAGATGAAAAGTTCAAAGAAAAATTTCATTATGTAGATTGGATTCTCGCTTATGACATTCTTCTGTTCTTGGTTAAATACTGATAAAAAAATCTTGTAGTATGTGGAACCTATAGAAGATAAGATGAGAGGGATGTTAAGGTAGTTTGGTTATGAACATCATCAATCTCTAGAATCCCTTACACGTAAATGCAATCTCGGGATCAGCTTTATGAAAATCTGATATTCCCTAAAGAGTAGTAGGGGGAAGATGAAATAATTTTAAGTCATGGTCTGGGCATGACTTGATTTGTGCTTACAGAATGCTCTGGTGTTGTTTTAAGTATTGCTTAATGGAGGAGAGAAATTTCAAATATAAGAAAATTACCAAGTTTTGTACCAGCCTTAGCTCTATCTCAGGAATGCTTGTATAAACCACATTCCCATTTGCCTTAAAAACACTGGTTGGTTATGTGGCTGTTGCAGGTGAAACTTGAACAAGGCTTGGAGATGCTAGGCATCTTCAAGAAAAATGACTCTGATGTTTCGATTCTTGACGACTTTGATTTCTACGAGGATCGACAGAGGGCCATGCAGGAGAGGAAGGCTCGGCAGCAGCAGCATTATCATCATCAGCAATCTAATTTAGTGGTCAATGGGGTGCCTAATCCGGCATCAAGAACAGGTGAGTTGCTTAACCAGATTTCAAAGAACTTTGCGCAGGTGGTCCGAATCGAGAAAATAAACAATGAAGATGCATCCATTGGTAGAAGTAATCCTTCCACCGCCAATTCCGAGGATAACAGGAAGTCAGAAACTTCAACAGCTGGAGAGAAAAATGTTCTACCAAGTATTTAAGTTTACTACTACATCAAGAGTTAGTGATTTAAGGAAAGGCTGCATAAATCAGCATTGGAAAAGCTTTGGCAAAGGATAATTTCATGGTTGCCATGGCCAGCAGATGTACAGTATAAATAGGTCATCCATCCTTCTAGGGATGTAACCATAGTTTTTCTTTTCATACTCTTCCTTTTTAAATTTTTTTTTTTTTTGAATCTTTTCCTTTTTATTTTAGTGGCAAGAGCAGCTAGTTGGAGTTACAGCTTCAGGCAAATCATTTGTTCAAGTTTCAGTCTAAATGCTGAATGAATAAAGACTTCCATTTCTGCTTTTCTTTTTTTGCGGACAAATTTTTCTTTTTGATGTCAATGAATCATCATTTTGTGTTTCTAGTGAAGTAATTCTCATCCTATAAAATAGGAGCTAGCATCCATGGGTCAACTGTAAGGCCAATTTCATTATATTGTGCATTAAACCCTAAAGCCTAAATTTAAATTCTAAAGTTAATAATTATTTTCTCTTGATGGTGCAAACTCACGTTTGTTCTATAAAGAGTATTAAGGTGTGCAATACTCTCTTCAGAACAGTCATACTAGCAAGTAGAGATTGAAATTTTCATTGTTGATTTATAGAAGCTCTTGCAAAGGGTTGTAAATCATGATGTTAAATATAAGCTTATTGAGATGCGTGGGTACCTACCTTGATTTCTACTTGTGTTTTTACAGTGTCAGTTTTAAAATAGAGTTCGAAAAAAAAATTACTTTTCACAAATAATGTTCTGTTTTCATCTAGTAATATGAATGATATTAAGCCCAACAATGACTTTGTTATAATTTCTTTGAGTAATTGAACACGTAACAATATCGAGTACTTTTTAGTATCAAACTATAGTATTGAAAGCAAAATCATAGTATCGATTAAGATCATGTGATGGAGATAAGCAGATTTGAACTATCATAGAAGCCGTCAAAAAATACTAAACACAGCTTACAATGTACTCTTCAAAGAACAAATCTTCTCAAACTCTCAGAAGGAATTGTATCAGAATGCCATTCAAATCATTGTTGTGGTTCCCAACAACAAAATAAAGGGCAAGAAACTACAGGGGTTTTAAAGTCATAACATAGTTAAACCATATTTAACTCAATTAAAATGCACATATAAAAATATAATGGATCCACAAGGAA
Organism: Apostasia ramifera; assembly: GCA_019297695.1. Classification (NCBI taxonomy): domain Eukaryota; kingdom Viridiplantae; phylum Streptophyta; class Magnoliopsida; order Asparagales; family Orchidaceae; genus Apostasia; species Apostasia ramifera. The sequence goes on along the minus strand of JAEMOT010004239.1, from coordinate 70,893 downwards.
ACTTGCTCCAGGTTTGTATGAGCTTACAACTTTGATTAAACGAAAGATCAACACAACCAAAAATGAATTTGCACACTTGAAAGAAAAAAAATCAACAAAGATAACAATAAACCAGAAATTAATATTCACTTAACAAAAAATGTCCAAGATCATCATATGACAGTACACAAGTTAAAAAAAAAAAATCAATCTTTTATCACTAACCAGCTAAAGGACGTGAAAAGCTGAAATACAGCCTCAAACTTTTCCAAATAAAAATGAACACAGCCCCAATAACTTTTTCAATGATTTTATACATGTCAAAATTATCAAACATGCATTTAAGGCTTAGGAGAAAATTGATTCAATGTAATATAGATATGTTATCTAGCACATGCTTATATATGATTTGAAGTATTAATGATCATCCTTTGAGGGATTAAGAGTAATTTATCTCTAAAATTACATCCTCTAGCTTCTCCATCATGGAATAAGATCCTTGACTTCCTTGTTTTGACTCCCGTTGCTTCTTTGTCATCATTAATCTACTCACAAGGGGAGGTGGCATCTACACGTCACCCTATTTTAGGTGACATCTAGAAATCACTAGAATAACAATTCTGTTTAAATATGTCCTCAAACCAAATAACATCACAACTACATTGAACCAAATGCACCTTTGTTTACATCTAACAAATTTCAAAATGAAAACAATTTTTCAACAACTATTGCAAAACAAAGTTTCAGACTTGACCAGTTAACAAAAAGCACAACAATCATAAAACATGCAAGCAACATAATAAGATGAGAAGAGCCCATGGGACAGTCTGTGCATTATATTAACAAGCTATCTACCGCATATCTGGGGATTAGAAGGCAAGAAAATGTCTTCTTTGTCAATGTCAGAAGATCAACAAATTTCCCAAGCGAAGGCATTAGACTACCTCAGCCAAGCAGCTGAGGATACTGCTTTGCTTGCTGCCGTACTCTTCTTTTGTACTCCACAGGATCCTGGAAATCAATAACAGAAAGGTTGCTTCCCTTTAAACAGATTCAGCATAAAATAATATTTAGATAGAAAAGCATATAACCGTCACGTTTACACAACCCCAATAACTAACCAATAAATTGACCAATTATAGTTTTAAGGCTTTCATTCACTAGATTATTCAGTAGATTAGGTTCTAATCCACTATAATAATCCAGTGAACTAAAAGCCTAAACCATAATTGATTAATTTATTGGTCAGTTATTGAGGATACATGCCATTTTGCTATTCACTAGTATAACTTAGGCACTGTTGATTATTGTTATTTAAATAACAATTTTATCTAGACAATTCATATTATCTAGGAGTAGAATTCAGTTTGGTTCAGATCAATTCTATGTAAAACTTATACTTAAATCGACTAAGGTCAGTTTCACAATTTTTGAAACCCGAACTAAGCCAAGTTACTTTGGACCAAAACTAGAACGAAACTGAAAAAATTTAGGTCTGATTCCAATTATTACTTGGCAATAGATTAAAAGGGTGATTCTAGACCTTGAACTATATATAAATAAATTTGAACATTCTAACTTATAACCATCATCATGACATTGATCCAATAAAATTTAAATGAAATATTTATCATATATACTTATTTAAAAAAAATAATTATATAAAAATAGAAATATAATAACATTAATAAATCATAACACAATAATTTTTATTCAACGAAATTTATGTAATTTACCTAGAGTATGAAAGTGCAATATACATCATACAAAAAAAATAGTAAGAAAATAAAATTGTTACTATCTAAAGCACATATAATAATAAAATAAAGTATTCAATTTATCAACTGTAGGATTAATAAACTTAATGCTTATTATTATTAAATTAATTTTTCGGCTTAGTTTCGATTCTTAAATGCTAAAACCAAATTGTTAACACGTGGTTCCTGCGCTGCATCCGGACCGAACACGTGGCGCCTAAACTGGCCTTTATTTTGATTTATTAAATTACTGACTCAGCTTCAGGTTTTGACCAGGTCAAACATCGGGCACGAGGGTTCAGCCTGAGTCTCAGGACAAATCTGGTAACCTCGGGCACGAGGATACAGGGTACCGCCCGTCACAATCAACTCCACCTAACCCCGCCGCTCTCCGTACGGGCACTCTTTCTAAGAGGAGGTACCAGTATTTAAAGCTATCATCCTCCTCGTACAGCTGCGGACCTCTCCGGTGACAGACGAAACGGCGAGCAAAGCCTGTCCATCACCTTTTCTCCGGAAAACCAGGGTGGAGCTACGCACGCCACACAGCTATAAAAACCGTTGAGCAGTCCCAGCCAAACGGAGAAGGGGGAAAAAAAGAGAGAGGGACATCTAGATACATACAGAGATACGAAGACGAACAAGCAGGAAGAAGGCAAGATTCAGGTTCTCAGATCCGGATATTCTGATCTCTTTGTAACAAAGCCTCAACTGAGGAGCTTCATTCCTCCTCTCCCTCTTCTTCTTCCTGAGAAAGCCTTTTGTATAAGCCTTCAGGGCCACATTTTTTCTATTAGTGAATCTCTTTGCTGATCGATCGATGGACATAGGGGATTTCCTCCCTGAACCACCTTAAACCCCTGTGTGCTTTTCTGGTTGCTTTGAGCTAATCTTCTCCTCGAGCTTTCATTAACAGGCTCACCACCACTTTGCGCGCCGCCGTCTCCCGGAACTCTCTTTCTCTTTGGTGTTTCCCGGGACCCCCACATCCTACGTCAACACAAATCAAATTGATTTGAGTTTGGATTGGATTTTGGTCCAATTCTTAGTTTTTGGGATAATTTTGCACATCTGTAGTATTATCAATTGTTATCTAACTTAAGGGCATTGGTTCAAGGATATAAAAATAATTTACTTTTGATTTCCAAAGTTATCAAGAGGGCAGATTGAAAACTGTAGTCATACAAAGACCTTGTGGTTCCTAATGGTGATGAAACATCTAAATGTAATATTTAGAGTGGTATTTTTGTAATTTTTTACAATATCATCTAAATGTCATAAAAGCTAAACAATTAATTTCTTCAAATAATACATCACAATCGTACTAAACCAAAGTCCCCCCATACATATTTGTTATTAGTTCTGCGTACATGATGTCAATAATTGTATTCACAAATAAACTTATAATGTGGGTATGAACCAAACTAGATTGCTTTGAAATTTGTACAGAACAATAGATTTTAAAAAAGAGATAACTACATGCATGCCACTAAAATCAAGTTGTTTTACATATTTAATACTTAAACTTCTAATATTACATATAAATCACTAAAATCATATGAAAATATCTCATGTATAGCTTATACTACAAGTTGTGACATGCATGTAATAAAAATTATAATTTTCATATGATTTTAGTAGTCAATATATAATTTTAAAGATTTGAATGACAAATATATAAAATAGTAAGATTTTAGTGGCATATATATAATTACCCCTTCGAAAAATTTAGAAAAAGAACAATAATTTCTTTTCCAAGAGTGTTGCTTTAGGTGAATATAAAGGATATTTTTTGCACCTACAAAAAAGAAATCTAAAAATAAATAATATGAAATGAAATTCATCACCATCGATAGCCTTATACCACTTATCTGGGAAGGTTAGGGAATATGTTTTTGTTTTGAAAATGTTTTTTCGTTTAGTAAATCATTTAACTTGTCTAAACATCTATAGCACTATAGTGCAGAAATATAAGCAAGAAAAAAAAAAAGAAATGTTATTTGCATCAAATAGCAAGTCTGTTGCAAATTAGGACCTTCTAAGGGGCTTTTGGTTCATTGTTACTACTACAATAATAACAACAACAACAACCAAGCTTTAATCCCACTATGTGGGGTCGGCTATATGAATCATTTGTTTCCATTGTGCTCTATCAATTTTCAAATTTTTATCTAAGTAATTAAAATCAGTCATACTTTCTTGTCATGTCTTCCTTAGTCTCCCTCTTCCTCTTTGTACATGGACAAGATTCAATAGCCCGATTTTTCTAACTGGAGCTTCAATCGGCCTACGATTTATATGTCCAAACCATCTAAACCGACTTTATCTAAATTTATCCTCAATTGTTGCAACACCAACTTTCTTTCGGATATACTTATTTCTCATTCTATTCTTTCGTGTATATCCACACATCCACCTTAGCATCCTCATTTTTGTAAAATTTACTTTATTTGTATGTTTCCTCTTTGCAGGCCAACATTCAGCACTATATATCATCGCTGGTCTTACTACAATTTCATAAAATTTACCCTTAAGTCTGGATGAGATTTTTCTATCGCACAATACACCAGAAGCATTTCTCCATTTTACCCATCCTGCTTGAATCCTGCTAATAATGTCATTATCTTACCATCATTTTGAATGATTGATCCAAGGTATCTAAAACACTCACTCTTCTTGACAATTTAATCACCAATTGTCACATCTCCAATATAAATATTTCTTTTTTGACTAAATATGCACACCATATATTCAGTTTTTAATCTACTGAGATAAAAACATTTAGATTCTAGAGCATTCCTCCAAGGCTCGAGTTTCGCTTTAGCTCCCTCTTTAGTTTTCTCAACAAAAACAATATCATCTGCAAAGAGCACACACCAAGACACCTCATCTTCGATATGTCCAGTCAGGACTTTCATAATCAAAACAAAAAGATACGGATTTCAAGTCGAGCCTTGGGATAATCCAATTATAATAGGAAAATCCTTAGTCAAACCTCTTTGTGTCCGAACATAAGCAACAGTTCCTTTATACATGTTTTTAATAACTTGAATATAAACAGTACAAATCCTTTTTTTTTTCTAAAACTCTCCAAAGTACTTTTCTTGAAACTTTATCATAATCTTTTTCCAAATTAATAAAACTAAATGTAGATTTTTCTCTCTCTTCTTAAATTTCTCCATTAAACTTCTCAATAAATGAATAGCTTCTATAGTAGATCTACCTGACATAAAACTAAACTGATTCTCTGATACTTTAGTATTATGACATAACTTATGTTCGATCATCCTCTCCAAAAATTTTAAAGTATAATTCATTAATTTAATTCCTCTATAATTGGCACAATTCTATACATCGCCTTTATTATTGTAAATAAGTACCAATATACTCTTTCTTCATTCATGTAGCATTTTTTTAGTCTTCAAAATTATATTAAACAATCTAGTGAGCCAAGAAAATCATCTCCTAAGCACTTCCAAACATCTATTGGGACGTTATCTGATCCTACTGCTTTTTTATACTTTATCTTCTTTTAGTTCATTGTTACTGTGATGCTATGTTATGTTATTTGGAAAATGAACTGTTTGGTTTGATGATATCACAAAAAATTACAAAATTATCATTTTAAAATGATATCTAAATGTCACTAATAATATGGTAATAAAAAGAGAAGGTGTAGAGTAGTTGGTAAAGCTTATGAAATAAGTTAATAGCATTGTCATCTTCCAATATAATGACACTGAATCAAACAAACAATAATTTATAATAACAAAGGCATCTAAATAACATTGATATTTAAAGAACACTAATATCAGATTACATCAAATAAAGCCCCCTTAATCAAATCCTCAAGTGTTGAAAGAATGAACAAAGCGCAAAATGAGGGTAGCTCTTATTAGCAAACCTGGATAAAAAGCTGATAACCATCATTTTGAGCGGGATCATTAGGGTTTGGCTGATCTAGAAGATCCTGAATTCCTACCAGAATTTGCTTCACAGTGATGGCAGGTCTCCAACCCTAATGGAACAAAAGTAAATTAGAGGATCATAACGAATCATTCCAAGAAAACATTAAATCACTGAAGTGCACTTACACTATCCTCGTTGAGAATTGAAAGGCAAACAGTACCAGAGGGGTAAACATTTGGATGGAAGAAACCTTGAGGAAACTTGCATTTAGGAGGCTTGCTTGGGTAGTCTTCACTAAAATGGAGCGTGAGAGGGAAGTAACCACCTTCCCAATCAGTCTGCAATTATAAACTATAATCAAATATGGATCACATGGATTCTCAGAACTGAAATTTACCTATTTAGATACTATTGAAGGTTTACCATGGAAATCTAAGCATAAATAGCATGCAACCTTTCCAAAAAAATTATTTATTAGCCTCATTTTAAAAAATAAACAGTACATAAAAAGTAATTAAAACATTTCATAAATGTACAAATTGAGTAAACTATTAGCTTAACATGTTTCCATCATGACACAACCTATCGTCTATACTGAGTTCATGAGCAAATTGCCATCATCAATGTTGACACAAAAAATCGTCAACTAGATCAAATGATTGACAAGAAGCCGTAGAGAACTGGAAAATAAGAAATGAAAAACACATGAGAGTTTATACATGGAACGTGAGTGTTAGGGAGGAAAGCATGACGCCAAAACTTGGCAGTTTTAAAATCCACTAAACATGAATTACAACATAATGGGAGACCATCCTACAGCAAGGAAGGTGAAGTGAGGAGTAACAGATAAAAAGGAAACAAAAGTAGAAAAAAAGGATGGATATAATCGAGAAAACTTGAACTCTTTGGCAAGCCTGGAGGATTGGCATCAAGTCACCAACACTGAGATGGAGAGCGCCAAGTCACCAACAGAGCCCTAAGAGGAGGCATAATCATTTTCCAGCTTCAACAGCTTTATGAGATTTTCACAGATCTTGTCTCCCATCGATTAGAAGTCTCTGGGTAGCATCTTGTTGAACACTGAGTGCACCGGTAAAACACAGATCTTTGACTACATTATTCGACTGTCTGACCTTCTCTATTTGACCTTGCCTTGCTCCTTGCCATGTCCCAGATTACGAGTGGGATCCTGCTTGTTACAATCAATGTTCTGATTCGAACAATTTGTTTTTTGCTTGATTCATCCTTCTTAAATCCTGATCTCAGGCAGTTGTTACATACAGAATAGAGCTGAAACCAGTTACAGCTCTTAATATTAATAAATTCATCCTTATGGTTGGGGAAAGGCTAATCATAAAACTAATCAAATTGAATGATTCGTTATATTATTTAAGACAATTGAAAGAATGAAGTCACATATGAATTTCAGGGATTCTATTATGTGTTCACCATAAAACATTTGCATAAATTTCACTATAGATAGAAAAACATGAAAATATGAAATGCACAGAACTGATAAATAAACCAGTAATACATATCTCGGAGCCGTATGAAATCCATAATTAGATTGTTCAAAAAGAATAAGAAATTTTTAAACTGAAGCCCCAATTTTGTTCATGCTCAAATCCTATTGCCCCTAAAACCCAGTAAAATGAGCCATCCAACCAGCATGAGAGCATTACCCATCAATCCGAACTGAGTATTAATTGAACCATCACTAACATAATTCGAGTAGCCTGCAGGTTCTGCATATTAACAACTTATTGACTGATACCATCAATCCGAACCTCTGAATATTACTTAAACCATCACTAACTGTTAACACGTGGCTCCGGCGCTGCATCTCAGCCATACACGTGTCACCCTAAGAGACTCTCTAATTCTACTTATCAGTCATCGAAGACGAGGTTTAGCACCATCGAACACGAGGATTGGCTAATCTAATCATCCATTGCCCTTCCAGAAAAGCTACACCATCGGTTCCGAAGATTAGCTTTTGCAATAGCATCGGCGACAACATATGGCCCGAGCTGTAGCTGTCACATCCCTCCAGACTGACAACCGTACAATTTGTACAGGCCAGGCAGCCATACCCTGTGCATGTTCCATGCCTGGAGTATGCTGCCACAGCTAAAGTCAAATCACCGAAGGGGAGAAGTCATTCTTCTAATAAGACAGCTCCAGCTTGCCCCATACTCACAGTCTGCAGACTGTCATTACAAGCTAACTATAAATACTCTTGAACAAGGCTTCAAGAGAGGCCGGAACTTCATTTTACTTTCTGTGCTTTATACAGTTCTATAGAAGGCCATAGTGGCCCCTTCTTTGAGATATAATGAAAGGCTTAGAGTTTGCCAGGTAAACGTAAGGGACAAGCTGTTCCTGAACCATCTTAATCCCTACGTGTTTCTCTGGATGCTCTTCATTCTTAATTAAGCCTTAATCGTCAGGCTTAGCTCTCTGCGTAATGTTGTCTCTTGGGACTCCTCCTTCTTACGTCAACACTAACATAACCTGAGTAGCCTGCATGTTCTGCATATTGACAACTTACTGACTTAAAACTACCAAAAATATTCCACAATCATTAAGCTCTAAAGCTTGCACCACAAGCATGGCATCCAAGGCTGAGTCGTGAGAGTTTATAAGGGAGATCAATCACCAAGCTTAATTATGTACTCTAGTAACTCATCAATACTGCCAGTTGATTTAATTAACTCAATCGAATCTATAATTTGTTCTTATTTATCTTCCATCAGTTCTTTATGTTCCAACATCATCCTTATATATTTCTTCCATCTCACAAAATATTCCTCAGCAAATAAGAGATCAGTTATATAAATAAATATAGGCATGGAATCAATTCTCTCCACATTGGGGAGACCGAATGTACGTTGGATAACACAATCTTATCTTCCCTTGAAGAAAATTAATTGTAAAATCTAATGCCTCAATAGGTCTTGTATCGAGAATAAGAGTTATGGAGCTAGAGTTATGTTGAGGATCAGACAGTACCTAGTTCTTCCTAAAAATTTGTGCAGCCTTATGTAAAGAAGCAAATTATTCTCCCTTTAATTGGACTTTTGAGATCTCCTCAAGTCACAATTAGTCTTTTCCCACTTCAATAACATTAATCCTCTATATTTTAAATATATTATTTTACTTGACCAAAAAGCATTAACTTTGTGAATCAAACCATATCTAATTTAATCAAGCTGCAGTGATCAAAGTAACAATCAAATTTAGATTGCGAACCTATATATGATTCAATATCTAAATAGCTCGAAAAATATAATACATTAATTGTATTATCATATAAGTAGGATAACTTAGTATAATTTATATGGTCTCGTATACTATTGAAACTAGTAGTATTCATCATATCAAAATGATATGTAAATTGCAAGACAAAAATTTGAAACAATAGAACCTAAGTGAAACATGAAAATAAAATACCAATTTGCAGTACAAAATATTCAATTAGATGCTCTAACCTAAACTATGCTTTAAAATCAAGTTAATTATTTTAATTAAGTATAAAATAAAATTTTAATATATTCATAATGATAAAGAAAATATTAATCCTGCAAATTATGTTATTTTAAATTAAAATTAAATAAGATTATCTAATAAATAAGAATTTATTAGAAGATAATTTCATACAAATTTCATAAATCTTTTTAAATATCATATTTATCCCAAACTTTTTAAGTATATCAAGCACCCAAATCATTTAATCATTTCAAATTAAACCCTCAATTAAGAGGTTTACATTATTTAACTGCTCTTATTTTAACGAGATTTAAACTATCGTCATCAAATAACATAAACATAAATACTCTATCTAAACACTAAATGCCAAGAATGTGAAAAAAGATGATTTGAAAATTTTTTTGAAGCTCTTTTGAATGACGTGTATGATGAAAATTGAGTTATATTAAAACTTATATATTGGATATGAAATAAAGTTGAATGATTTACTAAAAAACATGTAATATGTGAAATGAAATAATTGCATAGTGTTAAAGCTTGTAAAGGATGAGATATAAAATATTTTTTAATTAATTTTTAAATAAAATAAAGTTCTAGTTATAGAATTTTTTTTCATGACTTTTTAACTATTTGCCAAATGCAACCTAAAAACTAAAATTGACACTAATACCTAAACTCTAATCCTACAAATCGAAACACTAAACTTAAACTCTAAACCCCAAGCCCGAAATCCTAAAAGACTAGGTTATTTGATAAGATTATATGTTTTCGGTCATATTAGTCGATTATAATTAAGTTAAAGGTGGTTAAAAATTCACATCATTTTTTTAATCATAAAAATCCACATCTCTTGACTAAAGGGTTAATTTGAAATGTTTAGAAGATTTGGTAGATTTGCTCGATATATTTTAAAATTCAGGGATACGAATGACGTTTAGAAAGATTTATGGATTGATATGAAATTATCCCTTTATCAAATTAGAATAGGGAAAGTCAAAATTAATTTAAAAATATCAAACCTGAGATTCAAAATTAAATAGAAATTGTCTCACCCCTAAAATCAACAATAAATTAAATCACAAACTGAATACCAGGTCACTCAAATGATAGATCAGATCAAGCAAATACTTTTGAAAGAATCGAGTAATAAGTAACAATCAAATTAGAATAGAAATTATACCTTTCATTTTCTCCAACCAAACAATAAAGTAGGTTTCCCAAGCACCTATTAATCATCTCTGTTTGGTCCTAAATCCCTGGTGAAAGGTTGTGTGAAATTAGTTTTGTGCCAAGGAGGTTTAGGATTTAAGTTTTTCCCTTTTTCCAATACCTAATTTTCCCCACCCCACCTGGAAGTTGTGGCAGTGCGGTTTAAATCCCAGACTACTCCATGCCAAAGCAAGCTCCTTCCCTACTGGCTCAGGAAAGCACAATTTTAGAGTTACGGTTTAGGATTTAGGGTTAGAGGTACCCAATTCATTTCATTTTCTTTTAGCAAACAATGAAGTAGGTTTCCCAAGCTCCTACCTCCGTTTTACCCTTGATTTGTTAGTGAAAGGGAACATAAAATTAGTTTTGCTCACGCAAGAGGCTCCCTAAGGTTTTAGAAATAATCAATGAATTTAATGTCTTGATTTCCCTTTAGGCTAATTTCGTTGGTTGATGATCTTCTACATATTTAATTACAAATTACAAGCTGATTTAAAAAGATAAAAAGTTCATCATATTTTGTTGATTAACTATTACCTACATTACTATAAAAAAAAGCATATTATCTATATTAGCATGATTATAATTGGTTGTAGCTTCAACATTTTTTTTTTATTTCCTTATTCCAATATCATGAAGCCTTTTATATACCAACTCTTATAATATTTTTTTTTAGTGATAAATGAAATGAAATTTGAGTTCTGTATGAACCTAGATTTGAGTTAATATGTTGATATTTTAGTGAAGGAAAAAGTGAGAATTTGTATTATGTGAGAATATTTATATAGCCTAGTTATCCATTTTAGCTGAAAAATGAAAAAAAATCCTTTCCTAATTATCCTCTTCCTACTCTTCCAGTTAGCCCCTCCTCACCTCCATACATGTCTGGTTCCTAATTTCCGCTTCTCCGTGTCACTTCACTTGAATCACCCATCGACTAGTCAACTACTAAACGTCCTCTCGCGAGTGCAAGGCAGCATCCATAACTAGTCAGTTGTTGAACGTCCTCACACGAGTGCAATGTAGAAACGCCTGTCGTTCACGTCATGTGTGCAATGTCATGGAAAAAGCTCCAAGCATGTGCAGCAATGCATGACCCAAGCACTAAAAATTGTATGCAAGTCCGCCAGCAACATGCCACCTCGTGATGTCCAGCTCTCCTACAACCAACTGATCGACACGTAGTTCCACCTTCAATCTTATCCTCGCCTAACTGTAAGCGAGCTAACCCCTATCTTCCCAACCAAGACTAATTCCAAAGGCCCGATCTACCAAGATCTCACACGCAAACCTAGGGCTGTAAATGAACTGAATTGAACCGAGTAGTGGTCTATTAAATTCATGTTCCAATTACTAAAATCGCTAGAGCTCGATTTACAAACATAAAGGCATGTTTGGGCTTTGGTTCATTTGATTCACGAACGAGCTTACTAATGTGTAAGCAATCGAACTCATATATATTTGAGTTCACAAACACAAAAATTATAAATAACCTTTTATATATAAAAAATATTAATGTATCACAAGCAGGCTAATCAATACAATTCATGAATTTTTTTTAATAAACAAGATATAATAAAATCTCTAAAAGAGCTATTAATTGAACTCCAAAATAGTATCAGATCAAGCCTTATAATTGACATGTTCATGAGCTTCATATGACCAGTTTACGAGCATTAATGAACCGAATGCTAGTATGTTCAAATTCATTCATTCATCACTCGAGCTTTAAAATCATGTTCAAGCTCATTTACCAAGTGAGCTTTTACAATCAAGTTCAAGCTTACGTGTTAATGTCGATGAACCAAACATAAACAAGCTTTATTAGGCCAAACATCAAGCTGCTCTTCGAATGACTAGTTCATTTACACCCCTGCCTGAACCAATCGATCGATCTGATTGGGTTGACTGATGTGTAGCTAACTCACATTACTTTGATTCATTGGATTAAGGTATATTCTCCATGTACAGTTTATTTGATTATAGCTTTACTTGAGAGACCTCACAAACAATCAAGAGATGATTTGCAGTTGAAAGTTTGGTTGTGAGAATTTTCCTATTCAATTCTAAATCTCATATCCAATTTATTGAATTTATTAGACGAGCAAATCTAAGTAGTAAATTCTAATTTACCAATGATCAAATTTAATTTTAATTTTAATTTTTTTAAAAATTAATTTGCGTGATTTATAATTGTATTTATCATGAATTATACAACAACTAAGGTTTTATCCAACAAGTCCGAATCGGTTATACAAATCCTTTATTTTCATTGCACCCTATTAAATAACAACTTCTCATTTAACTTTAAATATGCAAGGTCATTATTTATAATTTTTTGTCATGTCTTTTTTAATTTTCATCTTCCTTTCTTTACATAAGCAAGATTAAACAATCTAACTCTTCTTAGTAGAGTTTTTATCCACCTACAATTTATATATCTAAATCACTTAAGTTAACTCTCCCTGAGCTTATTTATAATTGAAGCTACTATTACCTTCTTACAGATGTATTCATTTCTTATCTTATCTTTCTGTGCACACCCACACATTCATCTTAACACTTATTTCAAGACTAAGTACCAAATAACATTACTGATTTTACTATTGTCTATAAAATTTACTTTTAAATCAAAGTAAAATTTTTCACACACATAACACATCAAATATATTCCTCTACTTAATGCATTCTACTTAAATTCTGCTACAAACATCACTATTTATTTCATTATCATTTTGTATGACAAATATAATTATTTTTTGATTTTATTGACATAAATATAAAATCGATTATGAAGCAACATCCTATTGAAATCAAGTATCCAAAATTAATTTAACCATAAAAAATCAATACCCGATCAAAAGAATCAACCTCCATAAAAAAAAGTAATTTACTAATTTTGCTCCATTAATGTCGGAACCAAAGGAAGTGCTCTGGAATAGATGGGCTAGGTGTAATTGGGCCCAACTGCTGGCACAATTAACATCCAACTCCAAGTATAAAGGCATTTAGCTAATGTTGAGACGAGCACAGAGAGGTTAGCTCTACTCGCAATGGACTAAAAGGAACACGAGTGCACAGTCGCCAATCGATGCGACCATAAGAGTCAACCACCTTGTGGGGAGCTCATGGATGTCAATGGTGTAATAATGGAAGTAACTATGACACAACAAGGAATCTCAATGGCCGAGGAGTGCAACAAAAGAGAGGTGTGTCGTGGTGCACGCAATGTGACAATCACAATTCGCTTAGCAAACACAAATCGTGTTACAGTAGGAGTGGCAAGACCCGCTTTTGATGAGATGGTAGAATTATATGCATCTTGTTTATCAGTACTACAGTACAATTAGGATAAGTCGGGGAACAATAAAACCAGTGAAAAAAGAATCGAACCAAAGAGAGGGTTTGAGTAGGTTGGGTTCAGGCATTCATACCCAAATATCGATTCACAAAAATTAGATGTACTCAACAAAGAAAAATTTTTATTTCATTCAAAATCATTGTGTTCAAGAAGGTGATTATATAAATTCTCAAATAATGACTAAATAAAATAAATATTTTTTTAAAAAAAAGACAACATATTAGAAATAACTAACTGATATAAAAAATTTCTCATGTACCAAAAAATAAAATCATTCTAAAATAACACATCCTCAACAATGTAAATCATTAAAACAATAAAAATTTCTAATCAACCAAATTAGTGATTCATCATCCATCAAGATCCCTCCTTCCCAATCAATCTGCGACCATCAATCGAACCAATTGAGATGACACGACCACATCTCAAAGTTTGCCAGTAGAACCTATCAAAAAAGAATTGGTGATCTGCAATCACAATTTCCCCACCACAATCAATCCTCATTGCTCATGTATGTTCATTATATGTGCCCCTTGTTTTGCCTTTTCTTCTCCTTAAATTCATTGCATTCCAAGTAGTATAAATGGAATTCCAATATGCAAAATATCTATGTTCTTGAAAGGCTCAATGAATTACTTCATATTAACGAAACAAACAATACAATTTTGAAAAGTAAAAGTAGAGAGAAAACAAATGAAAGTTGAAAACACACACAAAGTTCTCTGGGAAAAGAAGCCTAGTTGTTTCATAGGTAGCAATACATTTCACACGAAAGGGGAAAAGAAGACTAATGGTTTTCTTGGTAGCTATATATTTAGCGCAAAGGTTCTTGTAAGAAAACCACCACATCAGAAAAAAGCAAGGTTTGCATAAAGTTTAAAGAACCAGCCAAACACATCAAAATAAAATTTGGAAGGGAAATAGAGAAAAGGGGGGAAAACATTCCTCACATCCAAAAGTTCTCAAAATATAAAGATAATTAAAGTTATGGGCCACAAAAAATGCACAAACATTAATAATTTATTGCTACAAACATAGCTATAACTCAACAAAGTAAATTCTATAACAGAAGAATGGCAAGCTATAAAAGCTGCTCAAAAAGAGGAGAGAGGACTTACCCCTTGTTTTCCCGGAATTGTACAATGCCACACCATGAGATTAACAGTGCCATCAGCTAAAGTTTCTGGTTTAGCCACAAAACCCTAACAACAAGATCAATAAGCAAATGAAAATATCTGTATGTGTTTAAGATATTGATGTACCAAAAAATGATGCGAAAAGATATTAGTAATCGAGGAATAACTACATGAGGATGATTTTTTCTCCATGCTTTGCGTTCTTCAGCAAGGCGTCCTCGTGCTATGCCTCCAGACATGTTTTTGTTCTCTTGTTAGTTAAATATGCTGCAAGATGCAAGTGTGTAAAATTTCATAACAAATATTTTTTGGACCATTTCAAATAAAAAGTAGATATAACAACTGATCAAAATTGCTCAAGAAATGATCAGAGATGTGAGGAAAAAAGGTAATAAGATTAATAAATTCTACTGACTGTCAAATTTAATATATCCTTTCATGTGATTGGACCTAGACGAGAATTTTATCAAATACTGACCTTGAAGAAGATACTGGAGAAAAAAAGGTATTTGGGCAAGGCGATTCAGTTTTATTCTAAAAAAACTATATTGGAGAAGCATCGACAAAATATTAGACCTTATCGGTAACTTATTTTAAAATAAAAAATTCCAATACATCATCTGGCATATTTGATACGTATCAAAGTCATATCGCGTATCAATTTTCAAAAAAGTATTAAATACCGGTAAATTAGGCTCCGAAAAGTATCGATGCTTCATAGCTAAAAAACTCTCCTTTAATGTATATATATTACCATGCATACATAAACATATATATATGTATATTACCATGCCTACATAAACATATATATATATATATATGTATATTACCATGCCTAGCTGATTGTCTCCTTTAATAGGATGCATAGGATTCCAGATTTGAGCTTCCAATTCTCTCTCTCATCCTCCAAATCCATCAAGGATAAATTTGATCACCAAGGTAAGATTAACTTTATAGCCCTCTTCTCGAACAACCACTAAAATAGGAAGCCAATCCCGCCCTCCTTCCCCAGTAAGTTGAAAAAATTATATAGAGATGATCAATTAAAACTATAACAAAAACTAGTGAGACTGGTTTGGTTGATTTCAAAATTAGAAGAATCCAAACACATATAAGCACAAACTAGAGGAACCTATTTGCTACTTATCCTATTTTACATTTTAAATAATCAATTAAAAAAGCCATTCTAGTCAACATCAACATAATGTTAAAAGTGATGGTTGGTTTTACACAGAAAAGTTGTTTTAAAACCTATAACAAAAAAATGACTAGTATTGAAAAAGTTCACTCTTAAGTTGTTGGATTAAGGCGAAAGACAAAATGTGTGCTCTAGTTATCAGAACCTCATTGAACTTTTGGAATCTTTATGACTATCTTAATGTACATATACAGCCAAACGGGTTGATAACAACGAAAAAAGCTCTGTTTAGAAAGGCCAAAACACCTTATCAAGCTCTACATAAAATCTTAATATAAATGCTCTATTGGAATGTAGTAGTACATTTATCATTTATATGAAACAAGAAAAACAATTTACATGCCTTTAATTCACGAATTAGAATTATATATATGAAGATTCTCCTTATGCATTCTTAGGTCATTAACTTCGAACTCCTCCGAACTCACAAGAAGACAATTGACTTGTTCAATAACTACTCATGCATGAAGTATTGTACCAAATTACCAAAGGCTTGATTAATTATACAGTATCATAAGGATCCTAGCGCTGTTCCCTTGATTCCCCATCAAGCCTCAACAAATGTGCTTCACTTTGAAAAATACTCCCTAGAACTTCCAACCACAAAGCTTGTCGGGACAAACGAGATATGAAAGGGGAAGGGTTAGTTCTTTAGCATCATGCTTTTAGATAGGCTGCCTAGAGAATTTCTCTACCATAGTTTGTAAATTATATGTACGAATGCATTTTTTGATGTACCTATACATATAAAAGATGAACCTTGTTACAATGTAACTATTTATGTTCAATATTCCTCATCAAAGCCTCTTGCAGAGCGTTCCTCAAGCAATTTATGCCACAATCTAGTGGTGGTGTAGCAAAAAACACAGCCATATCTCGAAAGGAGAGATATCCGAAGAAACTAGCGTTACTCTCAAATAAAATCTCCCACTGAAACCCCAAAAATTCTTCCCCTTGCACAGAACAGCATCCTACAGATTAAAATAAAACTAAAACCCCAGAAAATTCACATCAGATTTCAATGATCATCCCCACGCAACAACAAGAAATTCATTAAAACCCAAGTGGTGAAACAATTCTGCCCACGAGACAGTGAAGAACAACTAAAACAAGCATTGTGTGAAAAACCCTTTCGACATTCGGAAAGACCCTTCCACCTAAAACCAACAAAAGGGCTCACACCAAAGGAAAAAGAGAAGAAATAAACTTCGAAACAGAGAAACAAATAAAGAGATGAGATTGGGATCATACCAGTGAAAGGAGCAATGGAGGCGCCGACGCCTCGATTCGACTTCAAGTAGAGGGGAGGGCGAAGGGGAAGAGAAAGGGCGCCCGGGATTCGACCCCTTATTTAACGGGCGCACGTACCATGGTGTGGCGATCTGTGCTCCCGAAACCGTACCCCTCTTTGATCGTCGGATCGTGAGCGGACGGTGGATATGGAATGTAGAGCTGGATGCGGGTGCGGTGCGTCAGGGCGGCGCGCGTACGATGCACGCTATCCATCGTTTGACGTGGATGAGAACATGGCAGGGGACCCAGAATGATTTTCGAGAAATTATTGGGTGGTAAAGCTGACTCGTACCCAATACTTTTCCGCCACGTGGCATGAGAAGCCGAGCAAGAGCAAAAGCCTACTTTTTGCCTCATTTAATTCAGTTTTTTTTTTAAATAACAAAACAATTTTTTTTTTAAATTTAATAAAAAAAATAATTTAATATTTAAAAATAAATAAAATGTGAAATATTTTTAATTTTAATATTCTTATTTGTTAAATTTAAAATAA
>JAEMOT010004239.1:35388-52879 GCA_019297695.1 Apostasia ramifera | reverse complement strand
TATATATATATATATATATATATATTTGTATGAAAAATGAAATAAAATTAATTTCTTTCATTAAAACCTTTATAAGATATAAAATAAAAATAATTTTTAATAATAAAATTATATAAAATTTTAAATAAATGCTAAAAAAAATTAGTGATGTATTTCTAGAATGATTTGAGGTGTTTGAGAATTGAAGTTTAATTTACTCAAAACTAAAAACACCTTAAAATCTGGTTGCATTTTATTTAATTTGAAGTCAGCTTAGTTTTTTTTGCCACTCAAAACCAATTTATTTGAAATAAAACAAACTTAATTTATAATTTACTCAATATGTGTATAAATATAAATATATATATTAGAATCTTTAAAAATATATTTAAAATAGAAGTAATTTCATTCAGGCCCTTAAAGTAGAACTTTGATTTTACATAGGTTCACAAATATGAAAATGTGCCGGCACATCTAGATCCTTCCTACACAAAAGTTTTTCATGTTATTCTTTTTTTAATGAATTTTATTAAATTTAATTATTATATTATCATTAAAAAAATTAAAATATATATTTAAGCACTACAAATATGCTAAATTAGCTATTTCTAATTACTATTTTTTTAAAAAAAGTTTTAATTACTATTCTAATCTCAATTATTACTTTTTTTATTTTTATCTGTAATAGAAATTTTTAATATTTAAATATATATACTTCTAATTTATTAAATAATAATAATTTAATAATTAAATTTAATGAAATCTATCAAAGGAAATCCATGTCAAAAAATTTTCTGCAAGAAAGATCTAGATGCTATATTTTTATTTTATAGATTTATGTAAAATCAGAAGTCCGTCTCAAGAATCCAGATCAAATTATCCCTTTAAAATATTATATGTATTCATATATTATAATAGTTAAAAAAAATTTAAAAATAAAAATATACATAATATTTATGAAAGAATTTATACAATATATATAGCGTAAACTGAAAAATTAATTTGAAACTTGGCTCAGTATCAAAAAAAATTATTATTGAATTGAGGTTGACTCACTCAAATTTAACTCAAAGCAAACCCTATAACTATCATATATGCCATACATTATTTATTATCAGAAATTCTATGTATTGATCATGAAATACAAACCATGATTATGTGCAATTTATGCAGTCCAGATAATATGTTTTATTTTAAAATTATAGTTAAAATAATCATTATTTTGCAAATAAAAAATTTTCAGTCATCACCCATGCAAATGATCAAAAGCTCGAGGGTCTAGTTTGTAAATAACAAATATTTTTGAACACGTTTGTAATCTTCCCACAAAGTTTCTTTCTTTTTGATATATGCAAACAAATTTTCACACCTCCCCAATAAAAAATAGAAATTTCAAATAATGTGAATCTTTTGACTTCAAAGTCAGATCTTCTAGAAGCTACAAAGGCAAAAAGTCAACGATTTAAGTACATGAAAGATTCTATATTTGATCGTGGGCCTTTAACCACCAACACTTCTCCCCCTTTCTAAAATTATTTTATTTACAATATTCGTGTTTATGATTAGAATAGTATTCAAATTCTAATCATCTATGTGACAATTCAAATAACAAGATTTTTTGAATTCGAGTACCGTGACTAATCGATGTCTAGTTGAGCTTATCTCCAACCTATTAAAAGCCAAGAAGATATCTATAAATCAGCCAATCTCAGTCATGATACTTACGAATGTCTTTAAGGCTCTGTTTGGTAATAAGAAAAAAAAAAGATTTGATTAAATTTTTAGCCATTTTTGAAAAATGTGTATGATGTGAAATAAAGTAAGTTGATTATATTAAAAATTATGTAGGATATGAAATAAAGTTGATTGATTTATTGTGAATTGTGTTGGATGTGAAATAAAGTGATTATTTAATGTTGAAATTTGTGTGAGATGAGATATAAAATATTTTTTTAAATTTTTTTAAAATAAATTTAAGATTTTGGCTATGGCTAATTTTAGCCATGATTTTTAGCCCATTGCCAAACAGGGCCTAAGAGGGCGTTTGATTCGATGTTATATTGTGTTATATTATGTTATATAGAAAAAATAATTTTTTAATTTGATGATATTTTTAAAAAAAATTTAAAAAATTATAGAAATATAACTCAAAAGATGACATTTAGATGTCATGATATTTAGATAATATGACATAACATCAAGATAACATCGAACCAAATACCCTGTAAGATTTTTTATTTACTTACTAAGAAAGTTCTAAAGTTTTTTTTGTGTCAATCAAAATATAATTGAATCCATCATATGTATAGTAATGCTCGACTCAATGTTGCATATTTTGCAATATTATTCACAAAAATATCGAGCAAAGCGTGATTCAACATTTAGAAGATATAGGCCTTGTTTGATGCGAGCATGTTTAAAGGAAATTTCAAATTATTTCTACATAAAGAGAGCAAAAATTATTTTATTATTATAATGTGAAATAAAATTGATTTATTTTTTTAAAGTATGTGTAAGAAATAAAATAAAATTATTTTTTATGATGAGTATTTGTGTAGGAAGTAATGTAAAATGTAATTTTAATATTTAAATTTAATTTTAAAATAAAATAAATATAAAATATTAATAAAAATAATTTTTTAGAAATTATTGAATTTTTAAATCCCCATCTAAACGATGTCATGCCACATATTTCTCTAATTTAAACTTACGTGAAATTAAGTCTTTTTAATTTTTAAATTAATTAAATATATTTTTTAATTTTAAAAAATATAAATAAATTTATTGATATTAATTAAAATATTCAATATAATATATTTTTTTTAATTGAGGTCAATTTATATTTTATTTTTATCTAAAATATTAATTTAGTCTTTAAATTAATTAAATTGCTTCCTTAATTGAAAAAATATCTCCCATTGACTGCATTTATTAATATCAAATAAACTATTTGTAATTACCTTAAATTAAAGGGACTATTTGGTTAAAGATATTGTAAAATAATTATTATGGTACAATTTTTGTGCAATGGTCACATGACAATGAGCTATAGAGAAGGGAATTAAAATGCTAATATATTAATGGTGAATTTATTTAGTAATGACTAACTTGAAGTCTTTAATTGGGTTAAAAATTAATTTTAATGAGATATTTTATTTAGAGATCATTAATAATTGAAAATAAAATTAGCACTTTGTACCCATTGAAAATGAAAAATGATTAAATTTAGCAATTAATTTTCAAACAAATTCTTTTTCAAGGCATGTAAAGTAAGATTTTTCATATTTTATGAGTTCAAAGTTTTTAAATTAATAATTTTTAAAGATGCGAATTGAATACATTGAGATGTAATTAGTATATGGAATAAAATTAATTGTTTTTATTTTAAAATATAAGTATGATATAAAATGAATTTTACTTTAAAATTGAAATTTACGTATAATTTAAATTATAATAAATTTTAATATTGAGATCTTGTATATAATATTACATATAAGTAGAAATGTGCAAAAATATTTGGAGAATTTAAATTCGATTCAGATCATTTTTTACCTTTTAATACTTTAATTTTTTTTTATTTTATTTGAGAATTATGGTAATGTGACTAAATTTGAGATCTTTTGGCATTTAAACATGCTCCTTCTATGAGAGAAAAAACTCTGATGACGTCTTTAGTGAAGCTTTCTTTGATGACCCACGCTTTTGTCGATATTAATAACAAAGCTTTTTTCGATGAAGCTCTATTTGATGCCCTCTTTGATGAAGCTTTTTCAGCTTCTCATCCTAATTAGGGGAAAACCAACTTAATTTATAGTTTATTTTGAAAATTACCCAACATTATTTATATCTGTTTTATCAGAACATTATTCATAGTTGTATGATCATTTTCAAAAAAAAAAAAAAGTTTTTCACTTTGATTTAAATGCATTTTAAAGTTTTTAACCAGCTTTAAAATTTCTAAAGAGATTTACGTCTATTACCTCAAAAAATTCATTATTTGTCTGGTGACTCCTAATATTCATTATTTTCATGCAGCACCCTTATCTAACTTTAAAAGCAAAGTACTATCTGTAAATTTATCATAAAATGAGGGGTATTGTCTGAAAATAATGGACTTTAGGGATAGCGCTTGGAAATAATGAATTTTGGGGGTTACAGACGTAAATTTCTTAATTTCTAAATTACCTGTTTTTCAACCAGATTAGAGAGAATAAAATTACGGATTCTTAGGTCCCTGATAGCAATTTCTTGCCAGCTCAGCAATAGCTGACCCGCCAATCTGACGAAAGCCTAATGGAATTGGCAATTCACAATTGCCTTACAAACACCGCAATGACTTCAGACTTCGGGCGAGGCAAAGTTGCAGTAAAGAGGCCACTATATCTACCTACTATTTACTGAATTGCCACTTACACAATTTGCTCAAGCCAGCGCCATAGTGGCACCGTCGTAGATTCTTGCAACTCGAGTGGGCGTTGTCGTAAGAAATTTAGAATAAAAGGGTTAAATGGGGTTTCGAAAATGGCAACTTTCAAAAAAACAAAAAAAAACCAGTTCGCCGTCGGCGGCGTCGGCGAGATTTTCCGGTGACTCTGGCGGCGAGAAGTGGGAAGTAGGGATTGCCAGGGTGAGTCCGATTGGAAATGTGCAGATTGGATTGATTCTTCTGATTTTTGACGGCGGCGGAAATCGGAGTTCATGGGAAACTGTTTGGCCTCAAAGAAAAGTCGGCAGCTCAAGAACGCAAAAACAGGTATTCTCTAATTTCATTGTATGAATGATGTTTTTTACTTTTTTTAAGCTATTTTTTATGTGTAGTTTCTGCTTAGAAATTCCAGATTTTAATGGATTTCGATGTGATTAAGAAGATTCAATCTTCTACCATTTTTTTAAAAGATTTATGTGGAAGTTATATTATATCCCTTGTTTTCATGAATGAGGTTAAGAGGTCGTTATCAGGTCATATATTAAAAATCAATTGAGCATCAGGAACTTGGCGCTATGCAAAAGATTATTTTGGTTTCCTTTATATCATGAATTGGGGAAGTCTGCACCGCCATGGTGATATTTTGTTGCTTCGCTGTTTAATGAAAAAAAATTTTCACACAGGCTTAAATGTAAAATTTATAGGACAATAGAAAGACTTATGATATTCTATGACGTTGAATGTTGACTTATAAAGTAAAAACATATAAATAAAAATAGAGATAATTACATACATATCACTAAAATCTAGTTATCTTATATATTTAATATCAAATCTTTAATATTACCTATTGGCTACTAAAATCATATAAAAATTATATCTCATGTATAATTCATACGACAAAATTATGGCATGAATGTAATAAAAACTGTAATTTTGTGGCATGAATCATACATGAGATGTAATTTTTATATAATTTTAGTGGCCAATATATAATATTAAAGATTTATGTATCAAATATATAAAATAATTAAATTTTAGTGGCATGTATGTAATTGCCTCAATAAAATAATTATCGTAGAGATGAGGATGTTAAAATAGATATTGGATATATACGAAAGGACAATGCGAGAAATGATTACATCCGTGAGAAAAATGGGAGAACCTTAATTAAGGATAAGCTTAAAGAGTCTGTTTAGATGGTTTAGACATATAAATTTTGGACCGATAGAAGCTCCAGTAAGAAGGATTAGGCTATTAGATCTTATCTGTGTAAAAGAAGAAATGGAATACCAAAAAAGACGTAACAAAAAACTATATGTAATAATCTTGCATACTTGAATCTAAATAAAGAGTTATTATTTGATATAGTGTAATGAAAACAAAGTGTTCATATAGCTGATCCCACATAGTGGGATAAAACCTTTATTATTGTTGTTCTTATTGGTATTCCTATTTAATGAAAATAATGTCAATTTGTCAGTGGTAAGAGATATAGAATTGTATACCTTATCTAATAGTGCATTGACATGGACTTCATCAACTGATTTCTGATAGTTGGATTGAGTTGTGAATGAGTACTGTAGAAAATAAAGAAGTTGGAGGTAGGTTTTTACCTAGAATACAAGGAAGGGAAAATCCTACGACATCATGTGTAGGCAATTTGATGGATCTACCTAAGAATGGGAGGTCCCGTTGGGAGATTGATTACATATAGTTACTTCTCCTTATGAGCTATTAACGACCTATGAAGCACGGATACGATACGGGAACATGAGACACGATACGATACTACACATCGACAAGACGATTTTCTAAAATATAGGACACAGACACGGCATGACACGCCAAATATAATAATAAAATTAATAATTCATACTTAAAAAATAAATAAAATATAATATAAACTTAAATTTTTAAGTATAAACAACTTGTAAGTAGCACTAAAGTCTCATAGAATCAAGATGAGAACTTGAGAATAAACGGCGTTGGCATTAAAAAGATTTGAGATATAAATTTAGAGTTCACTTTGAATAGGAGAAAATACAATTTTACTTGTTGGGACAATACAGTGAGCACGACAATAAGAAGAAGTAAGAGCTCTCGGTGTTAAAGATGGAAGAAGGATAAAAGTGAAGCTAGAGTTCTAAACTTTTTGCGATTGGTTCATTTTTCGTAAGATTTAAGAGCAACAAAAGAGGAAGAAATTTGATTTAACTTGACTAACTTAGAATTTTGATTTATATTAGGTAAAATTTTAACAAAAATAAGAGATAAATTTTTAATTTTATTAAATAAAATTTTAACAATAATAAAAAAAGAATAAGGTAGATGTATCCATAAATTTTATTTAAAATATATAATATTAATAAATAAATTTAACATTAATATTAAATATATCCAATTCTATCTTATGTGTCTTAGAAGTATTCTGCATCTTAAAAGTGTTCTAAGGTGTTCCAAAGTATCCTCGAGTGTCCTTTAGTTTTTGTTAATATTATTTTATTAGGACACGCCACGTGGCGTGTCCAACACGGTGTCCCCGCTTGTCCTCGAGTGTCCGTGTGTCCGACACGGACATGGCGTAGTTTCTTGAAGTGTCCATACTTCATAGGCCCCAAGACAGTTTATACTAGCCATAAATTGTATAAACTTCGTTCTCTTTCATGTGCACTCTTTCTTTCTTTGATGTTGGGCTTCATGCAATACGATGTGAGGTTTATCTTGATATCCCCAACAAATGCTAACAACACGGTTGTTGTCCGTGTTCTATATTTTGGAAAATTATCGTGTCGCCGTGTCATGTCATATCCTGTGTCTCCGTGTCGTGTCCATGCTTCATAGGCTGTCAATTTTGGTATTAATAATACAAGAGAGCACAAATCGAATAACAACTGTGTTGTTGTTAGCATTTGTTGGGAATATCAAGATAAACCTCACATTGTATTGCATGAAGCCAAAAATCAAAGAAACAAAGAGTGCACATGAGAGAGAACGAAGTTTATACAATTTATGGCTAGTATAAACTGTCTGGGGGCATGGTGGGCCTTCGATATAGAGGGAGGGTTTATCAACTGTTCTATGACCATTGTTATCTGCCAATGCTTACCACCATCGAGGATAACTCGTATTGACCCATTTATTTGATTTGGCTTGGCAAGTTGCTTTCATTTGATTGGTCCTGAGATAGCTAATAAATCTTTTGTCAATGAATGAAGTAGGGAAAATTGCAACTCATCCGTCTCCAAAAGATCCGAAAAAAGCTGTGAGAGGGTTGAAGAATGAAATCCATATGCTTGCAGCTCTCAAGGATGTTGAAGATTTGCGCGAGACATCTAGAAGTGGAAATCTCACCATATTCACTTACAATGAGCTAAGTCTTGCTACAAGGAATTTTCGGCTTGATCAAATTCTTGGGAAAGGTGGTTTTGGAAGTGTATATAAGGGGTTGATAGATGAGAATATCAGATCAGGGATTCAGTCAATGCAAGTTGCTGTAAAGGTGCTCAATCACGATGGCAACCAAGGAGACAGGGAATGGCTGGTATTTTTTTTTTAAATGTTTTTGTTTATTGGTATTTTTTTTTAAATTTTTTTGTTTATAGTTCTTTTTTTTATTTTCATCTAAACATCACTTTTTTTTTAAATTACATTGGTGTGGTCCGAACTTGACAACCATGATACCTAGACAATCTCCTTCCCCAATGAGTTAGGGGAACACCACGTTTATAGTTCGCTTTTGTTTTACTGTTATTATTTGGGTTTCTCCTACTAAATAGAGATGCAATTTTACTGTTATGACACGTTCAACTAATTGATTGTTAGTTTATTGCCTTTCTTATTTAAGAATTTCATTATAACATTCGTAAAGTTGAAGGTTTATTGGCTTTAAGCAATATGAATAATTATATAACCAACTCAGGCTTTGAATGGCCTTTGAGCCATGATCCACAAAATATGTAGAAAAGTCATGCGTAGGTAAATCCATTATTGGCATCAACTGCTATACTAAAAGATGCTGCTGAGAATTAAAGGTGTATACATCCAGAGATTTAGGGCTCTTGCACTTTTTGTTGGATTGGATACTTCTATACCATAAAAGCATTGGCATGAATCTTTTATGTAATACTCAATTATGTAGAACCTAATTTCTTCAAGGCAAGATGACCAAAGAAGGAATTTTTGCCTACTATTTGCTGACTCTAGTGAAATGGGTTCATTTAAAAGACCAAGAAGCAAATAGAATCCGCCTTAGCTCTTCATTCTCACCGGATCAAATCTTTGTCTGGATTCTGCTGTAAAACTATAATATTCTACTCATGTATGGAACAGCTGTTGTTTTTTTAAAATTTTCTGTTATTTTTGAAATATATGCAAGTATTATCATTGCCTGAATTCAATAAAATATGGAACACCTGTATGCATATGTATCATCTCATATAAAATTTCCAGTGCTTCTTTATCAGACTAGTTTCTTTGTTCAATTTCTAACAAAGAAGCAGGCATTACTTACAATATTCTCATATAGATTACTAATAATTTGAATCACTGTTTTCCAAAATTCATCACTGCCTTATAATTGTTGCAGGCAGAGGTCAACTATCTCGGGCAATTTAGTCACCCACATCTTGTTAAGCTTATTGGGTACTGCTGTGAGGATGCACACCGGTTGCTGGTATACGAGTACATGGCTTGTGGAAGCTTAGAAAAACACCTTTTCCGACGTATGCAAGTAGATTCAATCTGCAAAGCATATTGCCCGTAACGATAACCTTTTTTACTCGCTTTCGTTCTTCCTTTTTGAGTGACAAATATCTGTTCATACAGTATTTAAAGGCAGTAGACTGTAGTAAATGATCTTAAAAAATCAAGATTCTATTTTCTTTACTTCATGAATGTTGAAAACGGATGAATCCTTGGCATTTGTTTTTTTACTCTAATAAAGATGAATTTAGGTTTTACGTACATTGTTTAGAACTGACATATCAAAAGATTGCTTTTTTACTATCACGATGTTATACAGAATAGAAATATCTTGGAACTATTCTATTAGTTTCTAAATTACTGATTTAGTGTTAGTTTGGTTCATGACTATTTTTGTGGCCGACTGAGTCATGTCTTAATATTTGGATATAAAGTTAGTTTATTATGTGTATATTTGTGTAAAATATGAAATAAAGTTAATGGTTGTGTTAAAATATATATAAAATGTGAAACAAAATTAATTTTACATTGAAGCTTATATGAGAAGTGAAATCAAAGTATTTTTTATTATTGAAAGTTGTGTTGGATGTGAAAGAAATATGCCATTTCTAGCCGACATTTTTGTCACCAACCAAACGAACTTTTAATATGCTAAAATATTTTGCTTTATACTATTATTTTTACGTGCTTACAGGAGTATCTCTAACAATGGCGTGGTGTGCTAGAATAAAGATTGCATTGGGTGCCGCAAAAGGTCTTGCATTTCTTCATGGAATCGAAAGGCCCGTCATATATCGAGACTTCAAAACATCAAATATCTTACTAGATGCAGTACGTAACAAAGTACATCATATTACTCTGAATATTTTTTCTTTGCCGTTGTTGAGAAGTAAGTCTCCAGAATATGATTCAGTTCTCACAGATTTCTGGGTTTTTCTCTCTTCCAATCTTTCTTACTATCGAATTGCATGTTCATAAACTTTCTATACACTTCAGAAACTATATTTCTACCTCAATATTTTCTGTTAATCATTATATCTTGAAGCTATGGAGTGCATATGTGAATATATGGAGTGCACATTTAGTCAAGAAAGAAATACTTATATTGGAGATGTGACAATTGGTGATCAAATTGTCAAGAAGAGTGAGCGCTTTAGATACCTTGGATCAATCATACAAAATAATGGTGAAATAGATAATGACATTATTAGCAGGATTCAAACAGGATGGGTAAAATGGAGAAATGCTTTTGATGTGTTGTGCAATAAAAAAATCTCATCCAGAATCAAGGGTAAATTTTATAAAACTGTAGTAAGACCAACGATAATATATAGTGCTGAATGCTGGCCTGCAAAGAGAAAACATACAAATAAAATAAATATTGCAGAAATGAGAATGCTAAGGTGGATGTGTGGATATACACGAAAGGATAGAATGAGAAATGAGTATATCCGAAAGAAAGTTGGTGTTGCACCAATTGAGGATAAACTTAGAGAAAGTCGGCTTAGATGGTTTGGACACCTAAATCGTAGGCCGATTGAAGCTCCAGTTAGAAAAATTGAGTTATTGGATTTTGCCCATGTACAAAGAAGAAGAGGGAGACCAAAGAAGACATGACAAGAAACTATAAGGAGTGATCTTAGTTACTTAGACTTAGATAAGAATTTGGTAACTAATAGAGCGCAATAGAAACAAAGGATTCATATAGCCGACCCCACCTAGTGGGATTAAGGCTTGGTTGTTGTTGTTGTTGTTATTACATCTTGAAGCTGAAAAAGTAACAATCAATTTTGTTCTCATTATGATATTTCTGGTAATATCAAGTTGATTAAGTTATATTTGTTTAGTCTCTCTTCTTTGATTAAGTATTTCCCATATACTTGTTGCTGGCAATTAGTTTTCTCTCTGGATTCAGTGCAGTTCTATATTTTACAGGGCAGAAATCATTTTACTTTTACTCCTTTTATTCTTTAATTGTGTTATTTAGTAGCAAATTTATGAGTTTTCTTTGGCTAGAATTCATACTTCTTGCCATCTTCCATGAAGAACTTGCATAAGACCTTTGGTGTGTGAAAAAGGGCTTCACGAACTTTGAGGCTTCGAAACATCGTATATTCTGGTTATGACTCATGCCAAACAACTGTGCTTCACAGGTGTTCATTCATGAAAGCACAGAAAGATTATTTTTTGAACCCTAAAATAGGAAAAGAAAAACTTGAAATTTCCTCTTCAGTGATGCAGATTCGAGTAATGCAAGGGAAGAATTTAATCGTTTGTTCATTTAAGGGATTTGATAGTTTGTTAGATTATTATATTAATAGGAGATTAAGCATTGAGTATTATTAATGTTTGGATTTTGAGAATCAGGGATAGTGAGTATCTTTATTAGTTTAATAATATTCTTTTATTAGCTTTTATTTTTTCTAGTTAATTGTACTCACATGCTATGTAAATTAGTCCTACACTTTTGTAATTGATAGCTTTGAATGATTAAGTAAAATTTCTCTCAAAACTCACATTTCTACTTTTCTCTCTTTTTTTTTTGTCTTCCTCTCTTTCTTCTCACTTTCTGCCCTATTCTCCTTATGCATTCTGCATCATTCAGCTTTTTCAATGATGGAGATGAAATAGTTAAAAAAACTCCCACCTTGCAGAACTATAATGCAAAGCTTTCAGATTTTGGCCTGGCGAAGGAGGGACCTATTGGAGACCAGACACATGTTTCAACGCGTGTGGTGGGTACACAAGGCTATGCAGCACCTGAGTATGTCATGACTGGTAAATCTGCATAGCTCATATTTTTTCTTATTAAACTCATTGGGAAGCTTAAGTTTGCATGTTTAAGTAATATATTTGAGCAAATGAGGAGTCAGTTTAGTTAATGATGAAACTTTCTGGATCAGATTAGAATCTAGTTGAACCAAGACTAAACAAGTTGACAAATCAAAGGAGAGAAGTTACATTAGTTTAGCTAGCATTAAATGGCACCTATTAAAGTTAATCCACCAATGCAAATGTTAAAATGTGTGAGAGTTCACCTATAGAGGATAAGATAAGAAATATGACATTTATAGGACTCCTTATACGTAAGTGTGAGAGAGGTAGGTAAATATAAAAAAATGAGTTGTATAAAATCGTTAAGCATTACCTTGAATCACTTATGCTCAAGTAGAGATTTGTTTTATATAGAGCTGAAGAAAAAAGAGAACTCTATGTAGTCGATAAAGAATGGAGCATGCATTAACCTTCATGCAATGCAGGCCATCTGACCACCAGAAGTGATGTGTACGGCTTCGGCGTTGTGCTCCTTGAGTTGCTCATTGGAAAGAAAGCAATGGACCCCAAGAGGCCGAGCAGAGAGCAGAACCTCGTTGAGTGGGCCCGGCCATTTCTCATCAACAACAAGAAGCTGCTAAAGATCATAGATCCGAGAGTCGAGGGCCAGTACTCAACTCAAACAGCGCAGAAGGTGGCAAACTTGGCTTATGAATGCCTGAGCCAAAACCCAAAGGCGAGGCCTAAGATGAATCAAGTGGTTGAGATCCTTGAAAGCATTCAAGTCCAGCCTGAGGAAGCTCTATTCCAGAGCTTGGGGAATGCAGTTACACTCTATGATGCTTCAGCATCAAGGAACAAGGGGTAAATATTCCAAATAGACAAAATTTCAAATTTTTTTTGTTAGGGTAAATTGCATCAGGGCCTCTAAGGTTGAAGAAAGAATGCAAATTGATCTAAATTTTAAAAGATTTGTAAAACAGTTCCTTAATATATGAGTTATACGAGCGCATAAGTTCCCAAGTATAGTTTATATGAGTACACTTGTCTCTCACTTTGATTCCGGTCAGTTAATATTGTTTTTATTGACATAAATTGTCAATATTAATCAAATACGGTCATTAAATCTTTCTTATGTATAAAAATGCTTCTTATTTAATCGTTACAGTTTTTATAATTTTTTTTTTTATTTTCTCGAACATCTAGTGCAGCTCAAGTTCATCATATTAATTTAAGATTTTTTTTAGAAAAAAAAATATTTGAAATAAACTTATTATTTTGAGTGGCATGAAAATTCTAAAAGTAAAAGTCATTTATTTCATTTCAATAGAGCTGTTATGTTTGAGATTAAATGTGCAAGTAAAAATTATATCTGGAAGGTTTTTTGAAAAATTTTTAAAATTGGATCAGTTTGTATTCTCCTTTCAACTTTAGGGACCCAGATGCAATTTTTTGTTTTTTTGTTAATATAACTTCAAGGTAAGCATGTTTTAACATAAATTATATTTCTAAGATATGATTTATTCTTCATGTACAAGTCCAAGTCTTATCCCTGAAATGCAAATTATGCTAAACATATTTATATTAAAGTTTTGTTGTATATTGTGATTATTTTGAAAAAAATATTTTTATTTTGAAAATTTTACTCAATGAGCAGCCTAACTCCTGATTCTGGTGCTTTTTAGAGTTACTATTGAATGACCTCAGATGGTAGGGATATGTTCAAATTGTTTTTCTGCTTAAAAAAATCGAGACCAAATTAGAATCGAATTAAAAAATAAATCTAAGCTGATTGATTTGGTTCAGTTTTAGTTTTAAAATTTTTAGAATTGAATGATTTGGTTCAATTCTCGATTCCGGCATTTAGGGAACAAAAACAAACTGAATACTCAATTTAATAATTAGTTTGTAGCGTACAAATTAAATTCTTTATTTTTTTATATTAATTACCATTAAATTAAAAGATTATTTTTTTCAAAATATATGATAGATAATTTATTGAATATATTATAATGATAGTCACAAATTAATAGTATTTAAATTTCTTTCAATATAATATGAATTTTCAAACTATTTCTTAATTTATTGTTAAATAAAAGTAAAAGTCGAACCAAAACCGAATTTGAATTAGACTCCAATCAAATTTGTTCAGTTCGGTTCTAATTCCCAAAGTGGTAGAATCAATCATGATTTGTTCGAACTTAAGTTTTACGTAAGAACTAATTCATATTAATTAGCATGGCCATCCTCTAGATATACTATATTCAGTTCATAATGGTATTTTGTAAACAATTATAAAAATATTTATTGCTGGCATTGAATTCAGTTCGAGTAAGTTCACAACAATCGTAATTGGATTGAGTTGATTGTAAATGAATAGGTTTCGAGTAAGTTATCAGGTCGATATGAGCTGATTATGTAGATATGCAATGCAAATTTCTTTAAAGGTAGTGTTGACGTGAAATGTAGGGGATCCCAAGAAACACCAAAAAAGAGAGAGAGTCCTGAGAGACGGCGGTGCGCAGAGGAATAAGCCTGTCAGTCAAAGCCTATGAGGGAGAGAGGGTTCGGGGCATCCAGAAGAACACACAGAGATTTAAGGTGGTTCAAGAAGGAAATCCCCTACGTCAACTGGGCGATCAACGAAGAGATTTCACTAAAGAAAAAGGTAGCCGCGAGGGCTAATACAATGCTTAGAGAGGGGGAGAGAGAGAACTCCTCAATTGGGGCTCTAATACAGTTAGAATGGGAGAATCAGGGAAGTTGCTTGCACTTTGCTCGCCCTTGTTGATTCTCTCCTCCTGGATCCCTTTTGTTTGAAGACTGTTCAAGGGTATTTGTAGGCGATGGACTGTACAGCTTTGTCCTGATTTCTCGGATAAAAGGTGAACAAGCTCTGCGCTCGCGCCACTTGTCGGCCGCTGGAGGGACCAAAAGCAGCAACAGGGGAAAGTGATTTTTTAATATTGGTACTGCTTCTGGGGACCCGTGACAGCCGGAGCATGCGGATCCTTGATTTGCGTGTCTTGGAGAAAAGGTGTCTTGTACGGGGAACGGCGTGGTCGGACCACGCTGATGGTGACAGGTACAACAGCGTAACATCGTCATCGATGTTAGCAGGGATGGTCCTGGCTCGTCGTGGACGAGGCTTGATTGAACCCTCGTGGCCGAGGTTTGACCGAGGTCTAAAACCTGTGAGAATAGATAAATGAGTTAATAAATAAAGAGTAAATGCCAGTTTGGTGTCACGTGTACGGTAGGGATGCAGCGCCGGAACTACGTGTTAATAGGTAGTAAAAGTTAAAAAATTATTATGAATTGGTCCCAATATTTAAAAAAAATTTATTTAGGTCAATCAAGTAATATTAAATTAAAAATCAAATGCTCCTAATTGTGGTAAATAAATAATATTTATAACATTTTTTCAGTAAAATACTGATAAAAATTTTATTATATGCATACATATATTTATATATTTATATATATGTCAGTCATATAATTTTATATTAGTGTCTTGTTCCAGTTGTTCATACTCAACTGTGAATCCATTAAGATTTTTTTTTTTTTTGATAGAATGAATCCATTAAAATAACTAAGTTAAGCTTGATTTTATTAAATAAGTCCACTATAACCTACATATATGTATTAAATACATAGCTAATCATTTTATTGTTTTGCAGATAATTGCATATATAATACTTTATACTATTATATTTGCATATTTTATTATTATTTTTAAATACTATAATATATTTATCATAATTTTTTAAATATTACATATTAAAAATTTAAAAAATATGTGAAATGTAATAGTTTATATCTGTAGTGTAATATTTTAAAATATTAGGTATATAATATATAAATATGATAGTATTTAATATTATGTGTCTGAATGTCCCTTTGTTTTAATAGTTTTATTTTAATTTTGGGTAAATTGTACCTAGGCTCCTGATATTGGCCGAGCATTATAAATGAGTCTTAGTTTTTTTAAAAATTTTAATTTAGGCCTACACTGCCATTAAGACCCAACGTGGGTCTAACCATTGAAATATATATATATATAATGACCTTGTTGTTCTTATTTTTTAGCTATTCCTCTTTTTTCCCTTATCTCACTTTTTTTTTCTTCCCTTAAAAAATTTAAATCAACCCTCTCTCCTATTTTTATTATATATATTTGGGTAAATTACACCAAAGTCCCTGAGTTTAACGCTTAATGTCGCACAGATCCACATTTTTAAATTTATAACATCAGGTCCCTGAGTTTTAATAAATTATTAAATGAGTCTTTTTTTATTTTTTTATTATTAATTTTTTTTAAAATTACCGTTTTACCTNCTCGCTTGCGTCAGATCGGGAGGAGAGCCAGTCCAGCGCACTTGCACGGGCCCCGCGCGTCGCCCGATCGGGAGGAGAGAGAGAATGATTGGGGTAAAACAGTAATTTTAAAAAATTTTATTAATAAAAAATAAAAAAGTACCAATTTGATAATTTATTAAAACTCAAGGACCCCGATGTTTAAATTTAAAAATGTGGACCTACGCCATATTAAGCGTTAAACTCAGGGACCTCAGTGTATTTGCCCTATATATTTTTAAAACTTTACACATTTTTTTAAAAATTTTAATTATTAAATATTTGAAATAAAAATTTAAAA
This sequence comes from Apostasia ramifera, assembly GCA_019297695.1. Taxonomy (NCBI): domain Eukaryota; kingdom Viridiplantae; phylum Streptophyta; class Magnoliopsida; order Asparagales; family Orchidaceae; genus Apostasia; species Apostasia ramifera. Next base: position 36,338 of record JAEMOT010004239.1, on the reverse strand, counting down.
TTTCCCGTTCTACCCTAAAGTCAATAGACTGTAGTTCTAAATCTAAAATTTTAAAATCTATCAAAAAGAATCTAAAATATTAAAATTTCATTTCCACGCTTAAGTATCTTCCTAATTAAAAATTTATTCACCTAAAATTAAGTTTGACAGTGGGAATTTTAAAATCTGTAATTTTGAAAAATAGAGTTATTAAGATTAAAAAAAAATTATTTAAAAGTTTAATTTTTAACGTAATATTTTATGAGATAAATTACAAGAAAGAACTAAAAAACTTAAATTAAGAGTTTTAAAATATTAAGATTAATTTGTAATGTACTTCTTATAAAGAAAATAATTGTACTAAAAATGTCAGGGCCCTGAATACAATTTACCCTTTAATTTTTTTAAGTAGGGCAAAAGTTTGAACCCACTTTTTTGTCGATCGGTTTGTAAATTGTAAGATTTGAATCGAAAAATTGAGTTGAAATAAAATATTTTTTTATTTCATCATATTTAAGTTAAAATTAAATAAAAATATTATAATTTCGCATATGAATTTGACTTTGAACTCAAATTCATAATTCATACATTTCTCTAGCCAAGGCGGTTAGCGATCTAATCTCGAGCCCACATACAACCAACTCAAAATTAATTAAAAGTCGTTTGATTTAATCTCAATTCGATCTAAGGTTGAGATAGAAAGCGTTTAATCCGATCTCAACTCTAGAACATTGATTATCGATTTAAATTTTAATTTCAAATTTTCAATCAAAACGTTAGGCATGTGTGTGTTTATTCATTTAAACATTTTAAATCATAAATATTCATCTTAATTTAACAAATAGAAATAAAATTAAAATTTAAAATTGATAACAAGAATTAAAAAAAAAAATTAAAATAATCATTCACTATGCTATTTTATTAAAACTAACATAATAAAACTAATTATATATATATATATATATATATAT
>JAEMOT010004239.1:1574-35371 GCA_019297695.1 Apostasia ramifera | reverse complement strand
TATATATATATATATATATAAATAATAGCTATAATTAATATTATTATTACTATTATTATCATTATTTGATTTTTATGCTAATTGAGATTAAATTGATTAAATTATGATATGATAAAAATTAATTGTTTGTAAATTCGTTTGAAATGAATCAAATTTAATTTAAAATTCTATCCAATTAGGATAGATCAGCCATAGCCCTAACCAAATAACTAATTAACTAAACCAAAATAGAAAATAAAATCCCAAATCCCAAATTAAAATAAACTGAAAAACCTACCAAAACTGATTAACATAAAAAAATTAGAAAATCATAAAACAGAAAAACCGCCGCCAACCGGCCGCCGGCCCATATATCACCGTCCTCCTCCCCCAAACTGCTATCTTTCTCTGCTTCTCAGATCGCCGGCGGGGAATTAATGGGAGCCAGACAATGACCGTGGGAATCGAAGCCGCAGGCTGCTGGTGCTCTGCCGGAGACAAGCGGCCGGCGGGAATGGTGGAGCGGAAGCTGACCCATCGCCCGGCGGTGGTCGCCGGCGAAGGCGGGGGACCAGCGGGAGGTCCGGTGGTCGCCGTCGCCGTCGCCGTCGATAAAGATAAGGGAAGCCAGAACGCCCTGAAATGGGCTGTCGAGAACCTCGTGAAACAGCGCAGCGAGATCGTCGTCACCCTTGTCCATGTGAACACGAGGGGTAGAGACGAGGCGGCGGCGGCGCAGGCCAGGGAGCTGATCATCCCCTTCCGCTGCTACTGCATCAGAAAAGATGTGGGTAATCAATCTCTTATTCTATAAGGCAAATTACATATAGATCCCAAAAATCTATATAAATTATATAATTGATTCTCCTAAAGAAAAAATGTGTAAGACTGTGGATATAATTGGCTCCTATAATGATGGTTTCTAAAATTTTTTACAAAATAATTCATGGCTCATTAATTATAGGGATTCGAGCTTGCTTGATTAATAATGTTCGAGCTAGCTTAAAATAGAATGCTAGTCGAGATTAATTAGATTGAACTCAAAAAGCTCAGGTCACGATCTGATTTGAATTAATCTATAAATCACTGAGTCGAGTTTGGATCGTGCTTGGCTTTAACTTGAGCTTGAATACTTCTCACTTATATATATATATATATATATATATGATTTTGGAGGTTATAAGTAATTTTAAAATGGTTTGGGTTCAAATATGTTATTTGATAAGAAAATTGGGATATTTCTGAAATTGTTACAACATAAAATTTTACTTTCAATGCAAATTTTAATATAAAATATTGATTTAATTTTTTAATTAATTTTATTTCACAATTTATATATATTTTAATAAAAAGTAAGTAATATCAATTTGTATCTAATAAAATTGTAATATTAAAATTAATTTTATTTTTGTCATATAAAATATTAGTATAATTTTAAATATTAAAAAAATCACTCTTTAAGCACTTATTCTTCTCCACCTTGATTTTATAAAGAAGAATTAAATATTTTTTTATCTTTTACAGCTTGCCAAGTAGAGGCTTCGGTTGGTTTGGGCCCAACCTCTCCCAAAAAAACAGTGAAAATAATTTAATTAATTATAATAAAAATTAGGTAAGATGTGAAATAAAATTTATTAATATATTAAAAATAATATAAAATATAAATAAAATAAATTTTTATATTAAAAATTTATAAAATATAATAAAATTAATTTAATATTATTTTTATTTTTTAGAACGAGTGAATTATTTTGATATTTAACATGATCAAAATAATATAGGGAACAAATATGCATAATTTTATTTTATTTCTGAGATAAAACCTTCTTCCACATGGTCTTTAAAAATAAAATCTTATTATCTATATTTCTCCTGCTAATTTTTTTTATTTGAGTTTTTATTAATAGATTTTATTAAATTTAAAAAATTTGAGTTTTTATTAATAGATTTCATTAAATTTGACAGTTAATTAGCTACATTTTAAAAAAGTTAAAATACATATTTAATTATTAAAAATTATTATATAATCTAGGATATAAAGGAGAAGAAAATATTAATGTCATAACAATAATTAAAAATTATTAAATATAATTTTATGCTTAATATATATTTTTTAATTTTTTCAAATAATAAGTTAACAGGCAAATTTAACAGACTTAGTTAAAAAAAAGGACCAATCTTAGGTGTTTATATTTTTGAAAAAATGTATACATAAAATTAGAGGTCTACCTAATAAGCCTGAATTACTCCTTATATTAATTTTATGTCACATAAAAATTTAAATATTAAAAAATTAATTTCTTTTCGCATTTTACATAAATTTTAATTCAAAAAAGCTATTTTATTTCATATTATGCACATCTTTTTAATTAAAAACATTAATTTTACATCACTTTCAACACAACTCTCAATAATCTATGAGTTCATCAATTTTATTTTCAACGAAAGTCTTTAATTAATTTCATTATAAAATTAAATTCAAGCAAATTCCGAGATTCAAATACGACTAAAAGCACAAATATTGAACTAACGAGAATTAATGGAATATGGTTAAATCAAAATAAGCAAGATTTATGCCGCAGAGTCATGTTCTAATTAATTAAGCTCGATGATTCCGGCATAAATTAATATGAATAGATATAAATAGTGTACGAGGTATTACGAGGGTTATGAATCGATAACGAGTTAAAAAAAATCTCTCCGAAATCGACCCGTTGTCATCCCTAACAAAAGGACTTGGCTTGATGACAGGTGAGATGCAAGGATGTGATCCTTGAAGACACAGATGTAGCAAAAGCTATAGCAGACTTTGTATCACAAGCAGTAATAGACAGGCTGGTTCTTGGCACTCCTTCTAAAGGAGCATTTGCTAGGTAATATAATTTACTTCATAAAAATGATATTATATATATATATAGGGGATTTACGTATAGAACACAGAATTCATCACAAATTACGTATTTTACCATTTTTTAATAAATATTACACATATCACACTCTTTTTATATTTCTATTGTTACGATAGAAATGTAAAACCCATAAGCAGAGTGTGATATATGTAATATTTACTAAAAGATGGTGAAATGCGTAATTTGTGATGAATTCAGTGTTTTATATGTAAATTCCTCTTATATGTATATATTCTACTAAAAATGTTTAGAGTATTTTATTTTTACCTTCGTGTAAATAGTAGATAGGTGATCTCACAATTTTAAGATTTTCAAATTATATTTTGATCCATATATTTTAAAATGTTTTACTTAAATTTTTAGAATTTACATTAGAAAGTTAGTAACAAGTCTCTATAGTTTCAAGATAGAGAGATCTAGATAAGTAAAAAAAATTAAAAAATTATGAAATAAAATTATAATTTTAAGTAAATTATAGAAACTTATTAATAATTTATCTATTAGTTATATAAATATGAGAAATGAATTATCACGAATATAAAATTTTTGTTAGTTCAGATTGAAGAGTAGTGATGTTCCCAGCGTCATCTCAAAGAGTGTACCAGACTTCTGCTCCGTCTACATTGTCTCCAAAGGAGGGAAGGTCTCCTCCATGCGTAGCGCAGTTCGACAGCCGCCAACGGTGTATTCTTTCCGGCCTCAGATCCACAAAGAAGTCGTCACTGCTGGGCCGGAGGTCATCGAACTGCAGCCTCCACGTACGTCGACCTCGAGCTCCAAAGGTGTACATCTTTCTCTTTATACTCATTACTCCACTCTTAACATTCGTGTTAGATATGTCGAACAATATGTGATTCTGAAATCATGTATGTAATATGATATCAAAGTTTGAAAAAATATTATATCACATCTCTCAAAAATTAAATTTCTCTAATCTCTTACTCTTTTTATTAAAAATTTAAAACTAAAAAAAATAAATATTAATATTTCAAAAATTATATTCTAAAATTCATCAAATATTAATAAAAAATTAACAATTATATCTTAATTGGATCAAAATTATAGAATTTTTAGGATTGTAAGGACTCAAATTAAATTTTTTTTAAAAACTTAAAACTAATTTATAAAACTCTTTTGACCTTAGGAGCCCGATGCAATTTACCCTTAAAGTTCATTCATACTGTTCTCAAAGGAGCCTATTTTTTTTTACTTGAATGTTGTAATATGAAGCTTATAATTTAAGATAATATCTTGATTTTTTTTAATTAAAAATTTAATATTAAGCACATTTTGTTTAATACAATGGTAATATAATTTTTATTATTTAGTATAATTAATTTATTTGTGCGGATGAAATATTCAACTAATATTTTTAACAATTTTTATTTTTAACATTTTTTTTGAGTTTTTTGTTCTGCAACTCGAGATAAATATTAGATTTATAAATTATTTGCAATTTAAAAAAATAATATTATTTGAAGTATAATAAAGTATAAATAATTATGATTTTAAATTGATAATTAATGTTAATAGACCTGAAAATATGATTAACCCTTATATAGGTTTTGATTTCAATTTTCTGATATTAGAAAATATTTTTTGTTGGCAGGTGAATTGGTGAGTACTACCAAAGAGGAGAAAAATTTCAGGTAAGGAACCTATGAAAGTTATCATTTCTTTTCAGTCCTATGGATTCTTGAAAATCATGCCAACAGGTCGCCATTAATCACTCACGGTGCTTCAAACCCAAGGTTGTGTGGCGAAATGGTTTTACCCGATACCGACATATCTTTTGTGGAGTCCGACGTATCATTTTTGAGCTCCGAAAGGCAAAGCGTAGATCGATCTCCCTTCTCCTCGAGAACTTCCAACACAGTCAGCTGCTTCGAAAGTAGCTTCGAGTTAGCGAAGGCACCGTTGAAGTCTGTGGATAGCAACAAGATCTCCGGCTTCTCTAAAGATAACTTGCAGACAATTGTAAGATGGGTATTTACTCATTTTAGATATATTCGATATAAATTTTATAGTTTTTTTAAGGAATAATCATTTTTCTATTCAATCTTAATTACGTTACTTATTTATTGGACGGTCAGAGTTTTTTTTACAATGTAGTAGTATTTATATTTTATTCGTCAAAAATACATAATATAAATTATAGAATAATAATAATAAATCAAGCCTTTAATCGCACTAAGTAGTCAACTACAAATAATAAATTTTTAGGGTAATTCTACTTAGGCCTCTGAGAATTACTCGACTTGCCACGTCGGTCCATTATTTTAAAAATATGCCAGACAGGTCCCCAAAACTTACTGTAGATTATTATAGTCTTTCTGTGACGGTATCCGTTAAACACTGTTAAAATTACGAAAATACCTTTTTTTACTCTTCCATATTTTTGATCTCCTTGTGCGTTGCCGNGATCACCGCAACGTCGCCGACACGCTGGGCGTCTGCGCGTGCGAGGACCAGCTGGGGTACAATTATAATTTTACATTAAAAAAATTATAATTTTTTAATTAAAATTTTAATTTAACAGAATGTTTAACGGAAGATGTTTAATTGGACCTTACTGGAAGCTTTTTATACATATTAAGAACCACAATGATCTATACAATAAATTTTGGAGACCTGTCTGATATGTTTTTAAAAATGTGGACCTGCGTGGCAAGTTCAGTAAATCTCAAGAGCCTAAATGGAATTACCCCAAAATTTTTAATTAACTCCAAATATTTAATATCACATAAGTAGATTCAATAATTTAACTTTTCTTACTAGAGCTTTTATCAACTTACAATTTATATTTCCAAATCATCTAAGCTGACTCTCTTTAAATTTATTTTTAATTGAGATTACTTCAATTTTCTCACAAATATACTTGTTTCTTATCTTGCCCTTTACGTGTACTCCGTTGTCCACCTTAACATTTTTATTTTTGCGACACTCATTTTATTTATGTGTTTCTACTTTATAAATCACTATGTAATACTATAAAATATTACTGATAAATTATAAACCATAAACTTTAGTTTTTAGATTTTTTTTTGTAAAATTATTTTTAAAAAAAATTATATATACTACTGAAATTTAATAATTTTATCTGCTTGATTTTTAAAATTTAATATTATATATTAATTATAAACAATATGAAAATTATCACACATGTATAATTTATATTATAAAATTATGATAAATATATAATAAAAATTATAAATTTAATTTTTTTTGTTAATCTGGAATATTAAAATTTTAAAAATTGATATATAAAATAATTAGATTTTAATGATACGTAATTTTTTCTTAATTTTTAGATTTGTAATATATAAATTATTTAATTTTCTTTTTTGTTTTTTTGGGGTAAAGAATTAGTTTAGTTTTCCACAGTTCGGAAAAATTGAACTTTTTTTTTGAGTTTTTCTGCAGCTACAGGAAGAAGTGGAGGCTGAAATGAAGAGGCTGAGGTCGGAGCTCAAGCATACGATGAAAATGTACAGCAACGCCTGCCGGGAAGCCCTCACGGCGCAGCACAGGACGATGGAGCTCCACCGGTGGAAGGTGGAGGGAGAGCACAGAATAGAAGAAGCGCGGAAAGCCGAAGAAGCTGCCCTGGCAATGGCGCACAGAGAGAAAGCTAGGGCTCAAGCGGCCATGGAGGCCGCCGAAGCTTCCAAGAAGATCGCCGAGCTTGAAACGAAGAAGCGGCAGGATGCGGAGATGAAGGCCGTGGATGCGGCAGAGGAGAAGAAGAAGGTACTGACTGCGATGGCGAAGAGCGATTTCACCTATCGGAGGTACGACATCGGTGAGATTAAGATGGCGACGGACTTCTTTGCGGAGAGCCTGAAGATCGGAGAAGGGGGGTACGGGCCGGTTTTTGAAGGGCGGCTCGATCATACGCTGGTCGCCATTAAGGTTCTTCGGCTGGATACGTCTCAGGGGAGATCGCAATTTCAGCAAGAGGTAGATCAGATCCCGTCGATTTCGAAATCGAATAGCTCGATAATGGGTTAGGGTTTTGACATTTCTTTTTGTGATGATCAAATAGCTTGAAATACTGAGCTGCATTCGGCACCCTAACATGGTCCTCCTCCTCGGCGCCTGCCTGGAGTTCGGCTGCCTCGTCTATGAGTTCATGGCGAACGGCAGCCTCGAAGACCGCCTCTCCCGGCGAGGCAACTCCCCCCCGATCCCATGGCAGCACCGGTTCCGCATCGCCGCGGAGATCGCGACCGGCCTCCTCTTCCTCCACCAAACGAAGCCCAAGCCCCTGGTCCATCGCGATCTCAAGCCCGCCAACATCCTCCTCGACCACAACTTCGTCAGCAAGATCAGCGACGTCGGCCTCGCCCGCCTCGTGCCCTCCGTCGCTGACAACGTCACGCAGTCCCGCATGACCTCCGCCGTCGGGACCTTCTGCTACATCGATCCGGAGTACCAGCAGACCGGCATGCTGGGGATCAAGTCCGACGTGTATTCGCTGGGGATCCTTCTCCTTCAGCTGATCACCGGGAGGGCGCCGATGGGACTGACGCATCAAGTGGAGAGGGCGGTGGAAAATGGTGAATTTGAGTATGTATTGGATCCGACGGTGGAGGACTGGCCGGTGGAGGAGGCTCTGAGCTTGGCGAAAATGGCGCTGAGATGTGCGGAGCTGAAAAGGAAGGATCGACCTGATCTGGGGAAGGTGGTGCTGCCGGAGCTCGACAGGCTGAGGAAGATTGGGGAGAGTAATATGCAGAGTAGCTTCATGGGGGGTGGAGAGGCGCATGCCGCTCAAGCTCAAACGCAGATCTCCATGCAGGTATGTGGTCACACACTAGAAATATGATGCACAAATTTATATTTTTGAGGCAAAATATTATTTGCATTATTATGAATTCTATTGTTTGAGATTTTAGATCACCATAGGTTAACCTACTAACTAATCCTAGGTTAACTAACCCACTTTATTTACCCTAACCCCTACCCCACACCCCAAGTTTGTGTTATTTCTTACCTCTCCTTTTTGTTATATTTTATTCTCATTCTTGCTTAAGTTATTAAACAGTTGAAACCTAAATAAAATATTGAAATAACAAACAAATACTAGCAACCAAACGCATTTCAAGGCTAAATATTCTACTCACCTCTATCCAAACGGAATTTTAATAGCTAATTTCACACTTATTATTGTTTCTTTCATGTTGCATACAATGTCCTAATTCTTTTCAATTCCACAAAACACATTGGAAACTTTTTTTGTTGTTTCAAACGAATCGAAAGATTTGTTTAATATCATTATCAGCTATGATTTCTGAGGTGTGTCTATACGACTTCATCAAGCTGCAATAAAAAACGTCTGTAGAAGTAACTTAATTGTAGCGTTTAGTTAAGAGATGTAACAAAAGATTACAGTTATAATTCACTCTTATTTGAGGTAAGAAGTGCAATTAACATATATTATGATAGATATATGCCAAAATTGAAGGTTATCTTTTTTTTTAATATTTATTTTAGCATACAAACAAATTAAATCTTATCTACAATAAATGCCACATCTCGAATAATTATTTCTCACTATTAATCAGGATCTCAGGAGCGGTCCTCTGAATGGGCTATCTGGGTATGAAACCTCAAGAACCAGATCAAGTGTATCATTAGGAACTGGAAGAAGGTTCAGCTAAGCACGATGGTTGTGCTGGAGCTATGAAAGACTTAGAGTGACCAGAATGAGATTTTTATTAAGTGAGCATTTAGTTTATTGTTATCTTAATATTATGTCATGTTATCTAAATATCATGACATCTACATATTATCTTTTAAGTATTAATTTAATTATTTTTTAAAATATTATCTACAAATATCATCAAATCAAACCATTTATTTTTCTAGACAACATAAAAAAACATCAAGATAACTTTAAACCAAATGCCTCCAAAGAGAAAAAATAAATATTTTATATCTATTATAGATTTTTATGATTGCTAATATTTGTCTCCACCTCAATTGCTTAAGGAGATGTCATATTTTGCTAAAGCATTCCTGTTCATGGAAAATTGCGTTGGCCATGTAAGAGAAGAAGAATATCTAATAAAATGTGAACACCTGAAAGATTTTTCTTTCTGAAATATCAGGGCATCAATCACTTCATGATTTGTGTAGTATGTTGGAGTCAAAAAGTTGGCAGTACTATAAGTTTTGGTTTGATTCTATTCTATTGTATTGTATTGGTTTTAAACTGCAATCATCAATCTGTTCCATATTAAACCTGTCAGATCTGAGTTTACGTTAGCTAGCTGGATTCAATTCATTCCTAGAATTGGTAAAATCACAGAACAAGTTTGATTTCTCAAGATGATTTCGAGCTGAAGCAAGACAGAATAATCATTAACCAAATCAGTAATATACATAACATACACCAGATTGATAACTAACTAAACATGCTTTCAGTCATGCACCGCTCTTTCTTTTATACATATTTGTTCATTGAAAAAGATTGATTAGAACCTCTCTCAAGAGTCAAAGTTCAGATATCACATCAAGCTTCTTCAGCAATTTTATCTCCAAAAGATGCATCCACATATTAACTTCTTACATATAAGGTTTAAAAACTTTTCTCTACTAGACAATTTATCAACATGTCACTCTCATCAGGTCTACTGGCCTATCAAGAGTCATTCATTATACCAGTGTTTCACTTTCCTTGAACTCGATAGTCATTTCCTATCCTCTCTCTCTCTCCCTCGCTCTACCTCTCATACAAAATATTTCTACTCTGATTAAGAGCATATATTGGCATATACTGAGTTACTTTGAGCTGAATAAATGTCATTAGATTAAAGCTCAAAGAAAATACAAGGATACGAGAATTGTTACTGTCAAGTAGAGGCATATTCTCTGAGAAATCATCACAAACTAACAACATAAATATATATCATCGGAACTGGATCCTGTTCAATCAGCGGATGTTTTGAATGACAAGCTGAGAATTCATCAATATTCTTAACATTTAACTTAAAGTGGAGTTCCCATAAGTTTCACGGTCGCTGTGATTTCTGTGAGCCAAAGATTTGTACAGATTTTCAGGCAGATCTGGGATTCAGATGGGATTCAATCTAGTAGACTTTGCCAAATTAGAGACTTTTCAGGGGATGTGTTCATCAGTATGGTCTTCAAGCCACCCACCTCTTCTAGCTTATCATTGAAATTGGACTCGAAGGGAAGAGGAATTTTCTGAAAGAGATAACAAGCAAAGACATTACATTCAAAAAGGATGTAGAATGATGAGCTTAAGATCTAACAAGCGATAATGCCTCATTTAACTTTAAGTATAAAAGATCATTTCTTATAATTTTTTTGTCATGTTTTTGTTATGAATCCTTTGTTATGCATGGCTTGAATTCTTTGAATAAGATCAATTATTTTTTCTAGAAGTTTGTGTGAGAAGAAAACTCAACCGTCAAGATTTCTAACTATTTTGTTTCACAAAGATGAGCTTGACCAAAATGGCACAAAAGCAGAGTCAAGTTGTCGAAAAACATGCTTTTCAAGGACTCAAAATGTCTCTCCAAGATTTTCTGTTCAAATCTTCGTCAAGATTTTTTTTAATTTTAGAAAGCAGCAGCTCAGAAGTACGAATGAAAAGCACGATAGGAATAGTTACAATAAGGATATTAAATAATCGCATGTAATGTGTAGCTAGGGTGGAGCCCTATAAATAAAGTGTTGGAGCTCATTATATATCATTGATTCCTATTGTATCTTGTTTGAAGAAAGTGAAGTACTTTCTCTATTATCACATGGGTTTTCATGCAATGGTTTCCATCATAAATTAGAATGTCCATTATCTTTTCAGCTTGTTACCTGTTGTTACTATTTGACTGTTCTATTGTTTCAATCATTCACAAGCACTTACACTACAACACAAGTTAAAAGTTATTTTCACAAGTTACATCTTACACAAATTCTATATTTAAAATAATATTTTTCATTCTAAAATAAAAAATTTATTTCACATTCTACATACAATAACAATAATCAAGCCTTTATCTCACTAGGAGAATTTCATATTCTACATACAACTTAAAAATAAATTAATTATATTTCACATTTTACACAGTCCCACGATGTACTTTAGCTTTATTCCATATCAAATATTAAAACAAAAATATCATTATTAAGTTTAAACTTATTAGAAATTAACCATAATAAGTAAACACACAAAAACCTTAACTAAAGCTAAACTTCTACTTGCTATGTATACCATCCCACACCCCAAATGTAATGGTATTGTTCGCTTCGGCCTTAGAAGTTTACATGACTTGAGTACTTCTTAGGAGATCACCCATCCCAATACTACTACTCAAACATGCTTAACTATATTATTTCTCATCGTTAGCCTCACGGTTTTGCCTCAAAGATATTAATCATTTGAGACCACATTATTTACTTACACAGCTCAAGAACTCCTTTACCTTTTCGATGTGAGGTGGTTCATTCCTATTACCCTCCACCTAGAAGTTTGTTAAGAGATGCTCCTTATCCGAGTGATCTCGATTCAATCATATGGACATCATTCGAAAATCACTCCTTACCTTCTTCAATCACAGGTTGTCACATGCCCATCAATTTTTGCTTGGTTCGCCCTCGAACCACATCATACTATGACGATCACACCCATTACAGACCCACCAACTTTCCTTTGGTTCATCCTTGAACCACATCGTACTATGGGAGATCAGCTTTAATATTATATTGTAACATCCGACATTCCAAATATAGCAGTATTGTTTGCTTTGACTTTAAGGAAACTACATAATTTGAGTACTTCTTAGGAAGTTACTCATCTTAGTGTTACTCCAGCTGAAGGATGCTTAACTATGAAATTTTCATTATTAATCTCGCAGTTTTTCCCCAAAAGATACTTCTACCATTTGAGATTACGTTATTTACTTATACAGTTCAAGAACTCACCTCCATTCTCGATATAGGATAATTCCTATGCCCTTCCACCTAAAAGTCTGCTAAGAATCACTCTTTATCCAAGTGATTTTAACTTAATCATATGGGCATCACTCTGATGACCACTCCGTATCCTCTTTGATTACGAGTCATCACAATAGAGGCCCCAAAACACTCCAAACATATCCTAAAAACACCCCACTAATATTTTATATAGACAATTGTTTACACACCATAAAAAATTTTAAATATTACTTACATACCCTCTATACTAAATTTGAACTATAGGATAGCATGTATTTGAAAATGATTGTAATAATTAAGTTTTTACGTGGTATATATGTAAAGACCCCTTTTTATATTTATTCCACATCTTGCATAAATTTTAATATTAAAATCAACTTTATTTCACATCCTATATATATTTCAACATTAAAAATTAATTTTATATCACATTCTATAAATATTTTAATTAAAAAAAATTAATTTTATTTCTCATTCAACACAAATCTCCCTTTAACTCCGACTCTACTTGAAATTGAATCTAGTAATTTCATGTCATACCAATGGCTAAAGTCAGTCTCCCATCGATTCGAGTCCCCAAACAAGATTAAAATCAATTTCAGTATATATATATATATATATATATATATATATATATATTTATGCAATAAATTATGATAATAACCTATTGTTAAAGAATGAAATCTAATATTTAGTCTTTAGTATTACAATTAGATTCTTTCACATCAAATCTATCTCTTTCCTTTTTTCTTCTTCTCTTGAGACTCAATTTTTTTTTTAAGTTTTTTTTTTAACTAGGCTAGGCTCAAAATGAACTTATTTTGAGTCGATTTGGCTAAAACTCAAACTAATCCATAGTTTGAGTTGAGCTAGAAAGCTTTGAGAAAATTCAAGTTTCCCCAAAATCGCTCCAAACAAAACCTTACTCTGTCAAATACATAAACCAGACAATAAAATAGAAAGCTTAATGAAAACGTTCTAACCTTTGATATCCACAGAATGTAAGCTGCTGCATGCTGAGCTTGAGATTGAGTGTCTTCAAATTCAACGATTGGGAGGTTAAGGCAGCTATTTAGGAGTTCTATCTCTTTCCCGATGAAGCCATCCAGGTCAGTCACAACTTTATGTTGATCTTCACCTGGAAATCCAACATCTTGTAGATTGACAAAGAGCTTTATCCAGTAATAGGACAAGAAGCGTCGATGAATCCACAATGCCTATAACAAATATATTAAACAAAAAAGTAAATGAAAGTAAAATATATTTAAAGAGTACATTACAGTAAGTTCTCTAGGCTATACCATAATTACAAATAGGTTCCAAAAAACCAAATTGAACATTTAGGTCCTCATAGTTAAAGGCCTGTTTGGTTGGAGGAAAGTAAAGGAATAGAAGAAAAAATTTATGGTTTTTTGTAAAATATAAATGAAATAAAGTTGATTGATGTATTGAGAATTGTGTAGGATGTGCTATAAAGTGAAATTTTTATATTGAAATTTATACATGAAAGCATGAACAATAATATTTTATTATTACTTTTTTGGCCATTAACTACCATCTATATTGATAAACCAAGGGACCCACAATGTTATATTAGTTAAACTACTAGGACCAAAATGAAAGGTTTTTTAAGGATAAATTAGCAATTTTAGTAATTAACAGGGAATTTGACAAAAGGACCCACGATGTACCATGAAAATTAAATGACTTGCCCAACATTAACATATTTAAGACTCACAATAATACTGAAACTCACTTATTAATCGCTCAAATTTGACTCACTTTCACCAAAATAGAGTTGATTCAAGTCAAAGTTGAATGATAAATGCATAAGCATGTGTATTTGTATATATAGGGTAAGTAATGTGCATATCTACTATGGAGAAAGTGCATGGTAAGGAAATGCATATTTTATCTAACCTATAATATTGGCAACTTTGTGGGATAAACTCAGAAATTGACTTGAAATAAAATAAATTTAAATTGACTCGCAAATCGAAAGCTTTGATTTCAAGTTGAAGCAATCAAACTCGGTATGGTGCCAACCTTTAAGATACTTGGTGAAGGTCTGCTGTAAAAAACCACACCATAAGGGTAAGATGATAATACTTGCACAAACTGCAAATGATACTGGAAACATGCAGTCATTTTAAAGAATTTGATACCTTGTTCTTAGGTTTAGCTTAGCCTAAATTGACAATGCCAATAACAATAACTAATGTTCATTACCTATTGCCTCCAAAAGTGTAAACAAAAAGGAATATACAGCATGCTCATTAAGCTTGAGATATAACAGAATCTACAACTTTATATATGAGCATAACATTGAATGAGTTTTAAGGTTTCTTTTTGGAAAAAGAATGCAATTCTTAATTAACAAGTACGAATGCTCTTTTGTATGAAATCATGCCTGGCATCAGAATCGACTACTTTCCATGTTCTCATGGATACTATGAATAGGCTAGATCACAACTTTGCCAAACGCCTATATTAATATCCGTAAGCAAATTAATCAGTTTTTAGAGTGAAAGATGGCAAACCTCTCTACCGATATATCGTTTGATGAGAAGTACATTCCACTTGAGCTCCTCCTACAAATAAGCAGTTAAAAAAAAAAGAAAATGGAAATAATAATAATGCTAAAACAATAAACCAAAAAATATCAAATTAGAGCATTGTTATCTGTACTAGACATAGCACTATAACGAAGATGAACAAATGCAATATGCTGATTCCTAAACAATCTACGAAAGATTACAAAAGCCTGCCTTCCCCAAATTTGTAGGTAAGTTTTAATAAACTAGGTGATTAACCTGCTTAAAAATTGCAGAAATATCCACTGACAAAGTTCAACCAAAGAAATTGTTTAAATTAATTCTCATATCTTCTATTCCATTTTTTATTTTTAAATATTGGACAAAAAAATTCAAAGAAGAGAAGATGAGACATATACTGGATGAAGAATACAAGGTCTGCAAATGCAAGATGTCCACTATGAACAATCTCATGCCAAAATATCAGAAAATCATACCTTCAGCAAAATAAAAGCATCCGGGGTTACAGATGACATTTCATCATCCCTCAATGTTGAATCCTCCAACATACTCAGTATCAACCTCTACATTTTAAAAAAAAATGTAGTAGTCAAGTACATGAATGTTTTGCTAGCATTAGTCTGACGCATAAATATTACTGGGGATGCCTCGACACAAATAATTGCAAAAGTCAATTGTAACATTACCAATAAAGAAGGAAACAAAAATAGGTCATACAAATCCTCTATCAGCCATGATAAGTCAATTAAACTCAATAAAACCCAATCAATTTGAAAAACTTACTTTTCAATTTAGTTTCATAGAATTTGTGAAACAAAAACATTTATTTCAAAATATCTGCATGATGTGAAATATTGTTAATTTTTAATATTACAATTTGTGTATAATGTGATTTTAACTTAACTAAACAAATGCACCTTAAGCATTAATCCCAAACTAGTTGGAGCTAGCTACATGGACTTCTCTTTTCCCTTTAGTTCTACTTAAACCAATGCCCTCCATAAGCACAATTCAAGGTAAATTATGTAACATCAAGAAAGTAACAACTGTGTTAGTTATAATCACAACATCCCTCCTTTATTCGGACTTGGAAACAGTCTTATAAACAAAAACAATAAAGCCAGCAACGGATAAGTAGCATATTAGTATAAGAATGAAAAATGTTATTATGCCTTGTATTCTAAAACGCCATAGGACGCACCAAAAGGTCAGAGGAAATTGCTGCATCATCATTAGCTTTCAAAGTTCTGGAGATTCAATGGCGATAATGGAAAAATCCTAAAACTCATACGGCTATGAGGAATAACATACCCTACAAACTAATCGGAAAAAAAAAAAAAAAACTTACCCTGCGATAATGGAAACAACAACTATCAGCAACATGTAGCTCAGCCCATTTTCTTGATTTAAGCAGCTCATCCAGCTTCTAAAATTAACCACACAAACAATTACTAATTTTCCCATCCCGAGACTTCAAAACTATAAACATTATGAATGAAGAAGAAGCAACTATCAACTGGAAATCATCCAATGAAAGAAGATGCCACTCAAACTGAAAAGACTAAACAATGTATTCATGCCATAATCATCATCATTTAATGAACAAAAAAACAGCATTTGAAAATTCATCATAAAACTTATATGTAAACTGAAAGATCCTTGAGGCATATAGTTTGAGGTAGTAGGGAGAGAAATAATGGGGGTCATAGTATCCTTAATGAACGAGAGGATGAAGGGGGGGTGAGGGCAGGGAGGGGAGAGGGAGAGGAAAAGCGAGCGAGCAAGAGTGGAAAGGCTTGGGACAGAGTGCGTGTGCATAGATCCATCCATCCATCCATCATATGTGTATGTCTACATTTAAATACATACATACATATAGGAGAGAGAGAGAGAGAGAAATTTACGGTGATAATTTGCCACCATAGTGCCTACCGAACTCAAGATTGAGTTAAAAGATAACACTATTTGTGGGTTAAAAGATATTCTGTGTGTGATTAGTATGTTTAACCTAAACTAACAATGTAATTATTAATATGAACCTACATGATATGGAGTAACTAGAAGAGCCTTGTTTGCCATAAAAATAAAGTAATAATAACATCAATAAAATTTAAAATAAATAAAAACTTATCACCACTCCTTTTTTTTGTCTCAGATCACTCATTTTTTATTTCTCACTGGCTCTTTGCTCCCTTTCGCTCATCTGCCTACATTCTCGTCTTTCTCGTTTTACTGCTCTCTGATATCTCCCCTTGTCTTTCTTATGCGAACCTAACATAATTGTTGCATGCAGCTAACAACATAGCTGATGCACTTGCTAACGCAATAAGCCCTCATACCTACTTGATTATAGCCAAAAGATGATCAGGGCAAGGAAGTGTTTTGAGTCACCTCACACCCTAACAATCAAAGAAATGGATGATTGGAGGCAACCCTTCATTGGTCTCCGCCAAAAATAACAAAAATAATTTTTAGATCGACCCTTTATCCATAGAGGGTCATCGATTCATATTAGTAACAATGGATTACTTATCCAAATAGACTAAAAAAAGTTTACTACAAGAAATCAAAATTGACATTATGATGAAATTTTTCAAAAACCACAACATTAACTGCTTTGGTTTGTTATGTCATATCATCTTTGACAACAAAACAACACTCAAAATAGTCAAGATTGCAATGTTGACTCATAGACTAGCATTACTCCTCGATTTATAACCCTAACACGAATAATCAAGATTGGGTTGAAAAAACAGTGTCGTGTTAACTTTCTTGCCCTACACACCATAAAAATAATGTTCTTCACAACTAAATATAATAAAATATTTCACTAATAGCCTTTCTTTCTCTCCCTTGTATCTATAAACCTGTAATTTTGGTGTCATAAAAATGACGACAATCCAACAATAGGGCTCAGTAAATGAATTATTCAACTCAACAAGTTAAATAAAATATATAAATGCACAACTAGTCAATTTAAGTTAAAATAACTTCTATTTATCTAATCTTAAAATATGTAAGATCAACTACATGAATTTTGTTGCTTGAATGGAATTTTTCTATATCAAATGGCATCTAAATGCTATGAAAATTTAAAGATGAATATATGACTTGATCATCTATAACTTTTCTTATTAAAAAAAATTATCTATTTTTTTTTGTGTTTACCATTTATTTGAAATCAGACTTTAGTTGAATATTATAGTAAGCAATTTTCCTGTTTTCAGTATGGTATTACATTCATGTATGGGTAATGCATGATTTATATCCATAGGGCATTGGCTCGTGAAATTTGTTGAGCATGAAGGAAAATAAGAATTAATTGTGGTGTTATTTCAGTAGGCACAAATTTATGGACTTGTGTAACAATCACGAGTTCAAGTATGGGTAATGTACAGATTGTGAATCTTTGACTCGTTAATTGAAATGTGATTCATGATTTTAAAGTACTGTAATGGATATTAAATAAGGTTTCTTGTTTGAGTTTACAACCCTACCTTAGCTTGAGCTCAAAGGTAACGATGCCCAACCTATCACTGAGAGATATAACTAATCTGCCGCTGAAAGCTATGACTGATAGTTTATTAAAGCCAAAGTGGACAATGCTTCTACATTTGGATCACGAAATGTTACAATATTGTATTAGAGCTCCGTAATTAAACATGCTTAAGCTAGAGTAGTACTGGAATGAGTGATCTCATAAAAGGTATTCAAGTCATGCAGTTTACTAAAGCCAAAATGAACAATACCTTTACATTTGAATCACAAGACGTTACAATATATATTAGAGCCGACCTCCCATAGCACGATGTGGTTCAAGAACGAACCAGGTAGAAACTAGTGATTTGTAATGCTTATGGCTAAATAGAACGGAAATGAACATTGGGTGATATCCTAAAAGAAGAGAATCACTAAAGCAAAACGTGGCCCATGGCAAGCTTTTAAGCCAAATAATGAGCGGTGAGAAGAAGACAATAATGAATTATATCACATCGAAGAGGGAGGGGAGTTTCTGAGTTGCATAAGTAAATAATGTGGTCACAAATGGTAAAGGCACCTTTTAGGGCAAAACTGCGAAGCTAATGATGAGAAATTTTATAATTAAACGTGCTTAAGTTGGAATAATACCGAGATGAGTGACTTCCTGAGAAGTACTCACGTCACATAATTTTCTAAAACTAAAGCAGACAATACCTCTATATTTAGATAACAGATATTACAAACACTCTCTTTTTATGGACTACCTTCGTACCCTCCTCTTACATACTATAGTTGAGAAGATTAAAAGTTGTATAACACATAATATAAAAAATTTAAATAAGTTTTAGTAATGAGCTTTCACCCTCCCACTCCCTCATTCTTAACTGTATTGAGCATAGGTTAGTAAATTTAAACCCTTTAACTCTACTTTCATACTTAATAATATATTTAATGTCTCATTTATTCATATTTAATGTAAGAAAGCAAAATATTTTTATAATTAATACAAAAATAAAATTTTATTCATTATTAAATTTAAATAAACCTTTAGGCCCCGTTTGTCTAGGAGGTTAAAATTAACCTGGTTTAATTTTAACCGGGCATATCACATCACACATAAAATTTAATATTAAAAATTAAATTTATTTCACATCCTACACATATAACTAAAATAATAACTAACTTATATCACATCCCTCACATATTCCAATATAATAACTAACTTTATATCACATCTTTCACATATCTCAACATAATAACTAACTTTATTTCACATCATTCACAATTTTCAATAAAAAATATCTCTATCCAAATTTAATTTTAACCTTCTTAAATTTAACTTTACAAACAAACACACCCGTTATAAATTCTGAATTTAGTTTGTTCATTTAAATTATAATAACTTGGCTTATAAATTCTTAATTTTTATTATTTAATTCTTATCAACTCAAATATAAAATAAACTCATGTTTTATCATCCTCAAATTTTGGGACATTACACTTGCACAAATTCCTTGAAAAGTTGGCTTATTAGGCTCTGTTTGGTAATAAGAAAAAAAAGAAGATTTGGTTAAAATTGTCATTTTTGAAAAATGTGTATGATGTAAAATAAAATAAGTTGGTTATATTAAAAATTGTGTAGGATGTGAAATAAAGTTGATTGATTTATTGAGAATTGTGTTGGATGTGAAATAAAATTATTGTTTAATGTTGGAATTTGTGTGAGATGAGATATAAAATAATTTTTTAAGTTTTTTTTAAATAAATTTAAGATTTTGGCAATGGCTAATTTTAGCCATGATTTTTAGCCCATAGCCAAACAGGGCCATAATGTTTTAATTCCCATTTGAGGACCTTACGAAGTGGAGTAGGTGGGGGACACCAAACCACTAATAAATCACTTGAGTATTTCTATCTTCCGTTTCTATCAATTTTCAACTAAATTGATATATTCTATAATAAATTGGATTTAAACTTTTCTCAAAATCTTAACACTTTCATATAAAATAATCATAATCATATAAAACTCACTTGATAAATATTTTGAGCTTAACCAATTCGTTGTAGCTCATGTTTCTGTTAGTTTAATTCTTACAATTGACCATATTTACTGCTTTGTAATTTTTGCACTATTTTTTTCTCTAACTGAATTATAAATTATCTCAATTTCTTTGTAACCTATAAAATTTTGCTATAAATACACATCTAAATACAATACTCATTAAAAAATTATTAGAATTAAATTAAGTTGGCTGCTGCACATATTATAACATTTGACTCTGATTTTTTTTTTCTGATGGGAAAGGATAATTAACCATAATGACTTGTGGAAGTCTTCGGATCCAAAATCTAAAAAACTTTGCCCCTTAAGATCTAATTTACTGTACAGCTAAGCATGTATTCTAATTCATTACATTTTAAGAGTATACAAGCCTATAAGAGGAAATTCCTGTCAAACTTACATGAGAGAGAATAAGAGAGAAAAAAAAACTTAACTAGAGAGTTTGATGCATATATACAATTTACGCGAAATTTAATTCGAAAACGGAAATTTTGTGCTTCCAAGAAAATATCCTCTTAAAAGACATAATTCTGAATAAGTTGAAGAAACTGAAGCCTACCATTAGCATTGACAAGCAGATTCTAAGAAGGTTTGGGAGTCACATTAATATTGTTAGCTCACCTGATCTCTGCTCATGTAAGTAATAAGCCAGCATTGATGATTCCATGCACGATAGTTCATCTTTGATTTCTAAGAAAAGGAACAGTAATAGGTAGAATGAAAAAAAAGCACATTAAGTTCAATATCCGTACACCACAATCACCCAAAATAATGGTAAATCAAAAGTAATTGCTCTTTGTTTTTCTTGATAAAAAAATAGTATTTGCTCTTATCAACTTCATAATGTAGATAAAATTAATAAACACTAGTATGAGACTAATGCAAAAGAATGTCAAATGTCAATTCATTATGATAGGAGATACAGAAATATCTCCATAACTTAAAGATGAATGTATGCCTTCCAATTTCCGGGGAAAACTCTGTAGGAGCACAAAAATATGTTTGCGAGTAATGTAGAAAAATAGCTTTATTTCTAATTTTTCAAAAATTTCAAAATAAAAACATCACATCATAGATTATTTTTTATGGGTAAGGGTAATTCCACTCAAGCTATTTAGGTATTCCACGCATATCCACCAAATAAAAACATATCGTCTGGATCCCTCTTGCTCAAAAATATTTTCATGTGAGTCCTTTTTAACATATTCTGTTAAATTTGATAATTAAACTATTTTTTAAAAAATTTAAAATTTAAAATATATGTTTAAATATTTAAAATTATTATTATAGATTAGGATATAAAGAAAAAATAGAAGTTGAAATTAAAATAGCGATTGAAAATACTTACACATATTTGCAATACTTAAGTACGTATTTCTATTTTTTTTAAAAAGAAAATTTTATGATCAAACTTAACAGAATCCATTAAAAAGGAGTCATATGAAAAACGTTTGTGCAAGAGGGATGACATATTTTTATTTTTGTGTACCTTCTGAAAGTTTTACTAGCAATGCCCAACAACAAAATGACACAAATGCAAATTTTAACCCAAACATGATATGAATTTGTTGAAAAATTACGCTATAGTCAGGGTAGTCCCTAAAAACTATGTGCTATACTGCTAGAGGAAGAGAAATTTTCTTGAAAAATCATTTGGTGTATGAACAAATCATGTTCTTATTGATAAGACTAAAAATGAGGTTAAGATGAAATTCAAACTATGATAAAACACCTTAGAGTCTAAAAGGTTTTTCATCTTAGTAAATATAAAACTGAATATATTAAGTAAAAATTTAGTCAAAATATTTGTATTAGAAAGATGACAATTGATAATTAAGTTATCAAGAAAAGTGAGCTAGATCAATTACATAAAATTACGGTGAAATAAATGATGATGTTATTAACAGGATCTAAGTAGAGTGAATTAGGAGAAAAAATGCATCTGATACATTATGTGACAGAAAAATTATACTTAAACTTAAAAGTAAATTTTATACAATAATAATAAGGTCAACAATATTATATGATGTTGCATATTGATTTACAAAGCAAAACTATACAAGTAAATTATATGTCACAAAGATGATAACACTAAAGTAGATAAGTGGATATACACAAAAAAAAATACTGAGAAATGAGTACACCCTGTCAAGCACTTTGACCCCATCGAGTGCGTCTAGTAGCACGCTCGTCCACTTCTGCGAGTGCATCCAGCAGCACGCACTACCCATTCCGCGAGTGCGGGCGAGAGCGCATCTAGTTGCATGCACCACCCCGTTTTGCACACACTAGCTCATCTAGCGGCACGCGCCGCTCTTTCTGCATGCATGAGCGCATCCAGCTCCATGCGCTCGTCATTCCATGTGCACAAGCATGTCTAGTCGTAGGCTGCTCAACCTGCAGTGTGCAACTCTCTGCAAGCTCACCCGCAGGCGTCTTGTGATTCAGTTCTATTGGAGGCACTATTTCTCAAGATTGGAGCAATAATTGAATTTCAACTAGCGATGCTAATGCTCAGACTATTCCAAAGATACCAATGTCTTCAATGATAATCTACTAATCTTCCATGGAAAAATACAGCCGAGATGAGTTTGTATGGGCTAGGGAAACATCTCACTGATGATCCTCCAATTGTGGAGAACCCTAAATTAGAACTTCTGTAGAAAAATCCAACTACTATCTGGTGTGATAACAAGTCGACTATATACATTACTTCCAATCCAATATTTCATGAAAGAACTAAGCACACTGAAATCAATTGTCATCTTGTTCATCTGAAAATTCAGAAGAAAACCATTGATTTGCACCATGTATGAACACTTTTAGGTTCTATGGTTAACTATATTTGTAACAAACTAAGTATGATTGATATCTATGCCTCAGTTTGAGGGGGCTGTTAAATATAATGTGTATTATTATGTGATGTACATATAAATTAACGAGCTTGATGTCTTGCCCACATGATTCATATATATATATAATGAATATGATGGGTAAGGAAACCATAAAGGGATTCTATCCAATCATCTCTTCAAGATAAAACCTAAAGATTTACGAAATATATGCCTCCAATAGTTTTACACCTCATGGCACAATAGGAGGTATTGCCTAAAGTAGCACTAAAAATCATGCTAGCAAATATTCAGTCTTAGACCCACAACCAAGTGATACAAACCTTAGAACAACAGTTGAAGGTGGTGCAATAAACTTTGCCAGCTATGAAGAAAGTTTAAAATAACAGAATCAGCTGAATGTCAACTGATTCAAAATCTTATATTTGAAAGAAGCAAATGCCTTCATCTTTCACTTTGACCAATGGCCCGTTTCTCAACCTTCAACTCTTTCAGGTCTTGGTGGGCTCATACATTCTCGTTAATTAGTTTGGATGCACTTTGTACCATTGTTGAAGCAAACACACATTCAAAAAAGCAACTAAAGTGTAATGATTAACAAATACAAAACCTCCGCTATTTTCTTCACTAGTTCGGATTCTTGTTCAATGATGTCATGCAGGTCATGAAACTTCCGAGCTACATTCTTGATCACCCAGCGCCTACAAGTTATTAGCATGTTTATAAAATCAGTCTTGTAAAAAAACAAACAACAGAAATACCATTGGACTAATATAAAATTTCTAATAACAAATGCCTTGGACCTATGAGCATGCATAAATCTGTAAATATCAAATCAAACACTTCATTCTAACAGTGGTGAGTGGTTGACTAATCAGAATGTAGTGCAGTTTTATAACTGATGGGTCAGGTAAGCTACTACAGGCCTAAATATCTAAGCTACAATTTGCATTTATTCACATATGATCAGTACTTCATTAAGTTAAAAAGCAGAGTCACCTGTGACTCCATGCTTGCTCACTTTTTGGTGAAGAAGAAAGAATGAGTGTGCATAAGTGGAACTCTTCCATAAATACTGATAATTCATGCTTTTGTAAGAGCACCAGCTTCCTGCATAAATCATTGAAGCTTTTAATGGCAACAGAGTCCACTGTTAGGAGTTTCTACCAAGTAAACATACTCTTCTGATAGAATATCTTGCACTAAGAAATTCAGTTGTTGTTCATGGCAAGATAACATGAATTTTTTTTTTAACCTAAACTACGTCAGACACTTATTAGAGTTCACTTTTCAGACTGTTATGCTATCACATGCTTTAAAAGAATGCTTTAACTACTAAGCAGCATTTGCAGGAATTGATTAGAAATCTAAATACAACAAGGTCTTAAAAACCACCAACTTCCACCAGGTCATACAGTTTGCATAACACACAAACAAAGGGTTCATTTGATTGGTGGGTTATTTATGGATATGGACAAGAGAGAAAAAATATATAAATCTAAGTTTAATAAGAAATAAAATTATTTTAAGATTGAAAGACGTGTAAGATGTGAAATAAAATTGATTTTAATATTATCATATGTATTGAATATGAAATAAAGTTAATTTTTAATATTATAAAATTCGTGTTGGATGTGAAATAAAATAATTTTTAATATTGAAATTTGTGTTGAATGTAAAATAAAGTTATTGAAATTTGCAATGAATTTAAAACATTAATAAAATAATAAGTGCGCTCTTTCAAAGGCATGAACCAAACAAGGCCTATGATCCAATTTTCTCCATAAAACACTAACCATCGGGTTTGTTTGCAGTGGTGGAGCAAAGACCTCCGATTAAGAGGATCAAATAAATTATTTACAATTACGTTATAAAAATTTATAATCATTTAAATTGTAAAAATATAAAAAATTTAAAATTCTTGCTAAGAGAAATAATTTTTTATATAAGCTTCAAATATAATTAAATAATATTATAATTGATCTTGATGAGTTTTCATATTTTAAAAGTATTGCAAAATCAATATAAGTACCAAAATTAAATGACTGTTTTATGATGGAGTGAGGAATAGGATTGGCAGAGGAGAGGGATGAAGCATCGAAGAAGGATTACAAAGCAAAGGAGACAGGCGACTATGGGAAGGAGTTAGGGAAGGCCAACTAGGGTGGCTGCCGATCGCGGGAAGGACAAGAAGGAGAGGGAGGCGGAAAAGGCTTATGGAATCAGATGGTCAAGTCAGCCAAACAGAGATCGCTAGACGAGGCAACGACTTAGTAAAGGAGGCTTAACGAAGATGATGAGATTTGGTAGGAATTATACGACGAAGCTGCAAAGGCGACGAGGGCAGCGAGATTCAAGAATAGGAATTTAGAATTCCAAGAGGAGCTGGAGAGGAGAAATAAGTGAAATAATTGAATATAATATAAAATTAATAATTAATTAATTAAAATATTATTATATATTATAAAATTATCATATACCTTAGGGGGTGCTGTTGCACCCCCTAATCTCCATGTAAGTCCGCCCCTGTTTGTTTGGTTGAAGGATTATTTGTAGACAAGAGAAGGAAAATATATTAATTTATAAGTTTAATGAAAAATAAATTATTTTAAAATTGAGGGATGCCTAAGATGTAAAATAAAGTTGATTTTAATATTGAAGTTCATGTTGTATGTAAAATAAAGATTATTTTTAATGTTGAAATTGGTGTTGGATGTCAAATAAAATGATTTTTAATATTAAAATTTGTGTTTAATGCGAAATAGAGTAATTAAAATTTGTGATGAATTTAAAATATTAATAAAATAATGATTGCGCTCTTTTGGGGATGAACCTAATAAAGCTAATAGCCCATTTTCAAGTCATAAATATTTGCTTAAAGAAGTAAGAAACATTGAATACCAGCAGACAACTGGGACAGGATATTGAAGACTGATAATGAATTACCAAATATTTATAGAGGGTAAACTATTCCTCGAACTTCTACATATCACTAACAAAGGGAAAATAATGACCTGGAATTCCAAACACTGCCAAAATCGCAACTCATGATCAAGAGAGCTTTTGAATGGCTCAGGACATCAGTTTCTAATTGGTCAAAATCAACTCTATCAATAGCAGTGTTCATGTACCCATTAGTCTTTGAAATGCTAATCGCTCCAATATAACTTCTTCTTGCATTCATATAGGCAATACGGGAAGCAAAGTACAATTGAGGTATGGCATGTACTGAGATTGCCAACTTATGCTGACCATACCAGAATACCGTCTCATCATACACAAGGCGCCGAAAATCAGTTATGTTGTTTTTAATGGCTGCGCCTGATGTTTGATAAATGTTAGGAGGTAGAGGCCGTGTAACAACAGGTAAATCCAAAGTAAAATCTGCAAATTGGGATGGGTGTATGAAGCCAATTTCATCACTGCAAAAGACATATCAAGAAAGTGAACTTATAAAGAAAATCAATTAAATATGAACATATTTTCCCTATTGCACACATTAAGTGAAAAAGACCAGCAAACTAAAGCATAATTAAGAAGCACTAGTACACAATAACAGCTAAGACATCCATAAGATTTGATAGTGATATTACCATGCAATGCAAAAACTAGCCCAACAATGCTAACACTCGTAAAACATATATCTATTGTCATGCAAAAGACATACAGTAAATTTTTGTTTTATAAAAACAGATCTGCCTAACGGATGAAATAACTTTCCAGTGTCATTTTATCAAAAAGTAGAAGTTACCATCACAAGAAAAATTCCCCACAAAATGGTTCTACTCTAAAATATTTCATCAAAAAAAGTAAAAAATTTGCAAAATAATGCTAAGGGTAAATTAAATCCAAATCTCTGATGCTATGACATAATATCATCCAAGTCCATAATTTTAAATTTTCAACATGAGTCCTTAAGTTATATAAAATACATCAATTACGTCCTTTATAATTTTTACCAATTTTTCTCTCATCTCTCTCTTCTCCAAGCTCCATGGAGGTGAACGGCAACCCGCCCGCCCCTTCTTCTCTCTCTCTCTCACACTTTCTCTTTTGCTCTTGCCGTGAAGCAAGCAGAGGGGGACAGGCGATCCACCCCTACGACTACTTAGTCTACTCCAATATGGGAGCAAGAAATGGGGAAAGCAGGCCCTTTCTTTCCCATCGACGAGTAAGTGGAGGAGGGAAGCCCACCCCCTCCTCTCTCCCTAGGTATAAAAATAATTTTATATTTAAAAATTATTGAAATTTTTTATTTGTAATACATTTATTAATATATAAACAATTAAAATGGACTTGTGTGAAGTATTTAACATAACTCATGGAACTAGATGAGAACATTAACTTATCTCAGAGAACCAGACATTAAAAATTTAAAATCGTGGACCAATGTGAATTACACTCTAATATCAGAGACTTGAACATAACTTACACAAAATTTAAATATTATATGGGCAATTACAAAAATGTCACTTTGAAAGATTATATTTACATATTATCACTTTCACTAGGTCATCAGGCTCGTGTTTTAGAATTTGATGTATACTATTTTTTATTATTGTACTATTTTTTATTATTGTATTATTTTTTCTTCCTTTTGGCATTCACCCCTTGCTTGATGGGC
Organism: Apostasia ramifera; assembly: GCA_019297695.1. Classification (NCBI taxonomy): domain Eukaryota; kingdom Viridiplantae; phylum Streptophyta; class Magnoliopsida; order Asparagales; family Orchidaceae; genus Apostasia; species Apostasia ramifera. The sequence continues at coordinate 7,946 of JAEMOT010004239.1, read as the reverse complement.
TTCCTAGGATCGACAAATTGCCATCAAATATGATAACATTGTTTTTTTCTCCGGCAACATCCTCCACAGCCAGATGGTGAAGCATCAGCTTACTCATCTTCCCCTTCCCTTGATATTGACATTGCACTACGACGCCGACATGACCAAAGTATTCTTCAACCATTGGGCCGGCCAGAGTATCCTAAGGGCATTCTCAAGCAAGCAAGTCCTCCAACATCCATGAATCTAGAAACCCTCTTCATAAAGCTACCCTCTACTGCAAGTATTATTGAAATTACGACTTCCCATTCAATGTCATTCATGAGCTTACTCATTTCTTTGAAGTTCAAACTCATTAATCTCCCATTATTGGTCACTAACGACATCACAGGTTTAAAAGCTGAACAAAGCAAATCCAAATCCTCTTCCTCCAAGACAGAAAGCTCATGAATGCCTCTACCAAATTTATCTTCATCCTGGAAGATCACTGGAGCCCAACCTCTCACAGAAGAACATGTAGTTTGAAATAGAAGACAAAGGTAGAAAAGCCTCATTCATAAGGTCAAGTTATTGATGCTTGAGACTTCTATGTGGCACTCCCCAATTCTAAGACGAATGGCTAGACCCACATGAATGAAACCCCTCAGTCAATCGGGGTGACCATGTTTACAACTAAAGCATAGTGCAAATCTCAATTGTTCTAGTGGAAGACAATGTGGTGACATAATTACTCAAGTCCTTTTTGCAAGAGACTTGGTTTTGATCAATCACCAGCTCAGAATGATCAATACTCCAGTCGACATATGCGACATAAGGTTTCATATCCCGAGAAATTCCAAGATATGATGCTTTAGGCCACAAATAGATCTTACTAACCTCGTGAGTGGCTAGTCATGTATCCACAAGATGTCGAAGGGATCAGGTAATGGGTACACTAGGTCAAGGAAGTCAAGTGTAATTGACTAAACATGTACCAATAGATCAACTACGATCAAAGGCATCCCAACACATCCTCCGTAATCAGGCAAGCATGTGAATTGTAGGCATGTGAATTGTAGGCATGTGAACTGTATGTCATTGGTCACCATATTTTGGAGGCCATGCAATGAACACATAGCTTTTCCGTTAGTGGTTTCTTTATTATTGATGACTAGACAGCATAATAGCCAATAGCACCACCTGCAGTGATAATTCTCCAGCTATAAATAAAAGGCCAATCCAAGGCTCAAGAATAGATCAGATCACAACTTCAACTCCTTTAACCTAAACCATGTTTCCTTGTGATCAAATCTTTTGTAATCCCTCCAAAGTCTTTTTGGCTAATCAGTAAAGCTTTCTTCCTTGCCTCCAACAAGGTCAATTTTACCTTTTCTAGGGTTACCTATGTAAATCTTATTCTCCCCTTCTCCCTCCCTCCCTCCCTCAATGTTCTTGTTTCTATTTGTCTACTACAAATCATCATACCCTCCATGAGAGATCTAAACAGTCCATCATCATCTTCCAAATTTCTCCATCAATAAGAAGTGACAGTTTTAACTTTTAAGTTTCAAAAATTTATAAAGAAATTATTCTAATTATCCTAAATAATCCGTGAACAAAAGGACACCGGGAAAAATGGCACTAAAAAGAAAACATTGCAGAAACTTTGAGCTTACTTAAGTTAATAGCTTACATAAGTTTATCATGATCCAATATAGCTTCTAACTGTTTCAAGAGAACACCAGCAGCTTCTTCAATGCATAAATCCTCTCCCATCTAAGTATCCCCTTCTCAAGGAAACAACAAATCATGCATTAGACAGAGGATGCTACATGGGCAGAAAGATTCATAAAAGCATATGCAATGCTTTTTCTTTTCAAAAATTGGATAAAGAAAAATAGATTATGTGCATAACCTGAAAATTGCATATATACAACTTTCGGAAAACCCTCGCAACTCTCAGAAAATATCAAATATACACATAGAATACTTAAAATAAGAGTGAATTATAACCTAAAGTTTGCCTATATTTGCATAAAAACAAAGAAATTTAAATAACCAAAATAAAGAAAAATGAAGACAATCCAAAAAAAAGAAAACTTACCTTAACAAAGTAGACACGACAGCTCTGCCACAGTTAAGTTCAAATTTTCTCTACGTTTATTTGATTGTACTGCATTCTAGTTCCTGCACAAAAAATATAATAAATCTCTTCGACATACAATTGCATTGCACTACCTAAAGTTCAACTCATTCAAATATCAAGAATGAAAAGTGCCAACATTCAGATTAATTAACGAGCGAGAAGGAAATTGCTGGAACAGTGAAATAGCCATGTTAAAACAAGGAATTAAGAAACCCTAACACTGACGGAACCTCAAGCCTCTATGAAATTCGGCGCAGCCCTCTGCCGCTCCAATCAGCTCAAACGAAGAAGAAGACACTCTTTTCAGCTCACTCTCGTCGAAATCTTTTCAAGCATTCATCAACAACGGTCTTGGGATCAGCAACATACCTCTGGATTTATAGAGCAGGAGGGAAGATCTAGATTGAGCGGACTTGTGCGAAGCCAGCGGAAGCCACAGCGCATCGTGGCTGAGCGTCGTAGCGCCGACGTGGGCGGATGCACGGCGACGTGGGGACGGCGTTGGCGAGGACCGCGGAGGCCGAGTAAGGTCGAGACGGCGAACCCAGGCGGACCGTGAAGGCCGACCAATGCCCGATCCAAATCCGACATTGTGGCCTTTTCGGTCAGTACTATTTTTGGTCAATATGTGATATTCGGAAAAGAGATTTATCGTATGATTGTATCTAGATAATAATTTTTAAAAAATATATATTATTAAATTAAATAATTATTATTTTTATGTAATATAATATAATATTAAAATAACATTAAATTAAGAGGGCGTTTGATTCGTTGTTATCTTGGTGTTATGTTATGTATTCTGCATGTAATCTTTTGACTAATAATTTTATAATCTTATAGAAAACTATTTATAAATATCATTAAATCAAATAATTATTTTTTCTAGATAATATAACATTAAACAAAACGTATATACATAATTTTTAATATAATTAATTTTATTTTCCATCGTACATATATATTAAGATAAGCTTACAATTTTTATAGTAAAATTTAATTAATCACGTTGCTAAATAAACCCAATGAGTTAAGTTCCACTCAAATTTAACCAAAATGAAATAAATCTACTTTTTTAAGTCAATAAAACAAATATATTTATGGGATGTTTAGTTCTATATTTAATGATATCGTCTAAATATTATATCATCTAAACATCAAGATAAACTTACAATTTTTTATAGCAAAATCAAATTAATTACATTGCTAAACAAATCCAATCAGTTCAGTTCAGTTCTACTCAAATTTAACCAAAATGAAATAAATCTATTTTTTTTAAGTTAATGAAACAAATGTATTTATGAGATGTTTAATTCGATATTATCTAAATGTTATTTTTATTGAAATTTTATAATTTTTTATAAATTTTTTTAAAAATATCATCAAACTAAATAATTATTTTTTCTACATAACATAACTTACTATTAAAGATAATACTAAACTAAACATTATCTTGATTTTAAATGATTCTAAATGACTCAAAGCAGTCATTCTCACTAATATGAAAGCTTAATTATTTCAAACGACTCAATTAATTAAAATTTAATTCAGTAAATAAAATATGCAAGATAAAGAAATTATATTACATAAAAAATAGGATAAATTGCATAAGAGCCTCTGAGGTTAGAATAGCACTGCAAATAGATCCCGCATTTTGAAAAGCCTAGATTTGAGTCTCCGAGTTTGAGTTTATGTTTGTGCTACCGTCTGGTCCCACTTCTAAAATTTGCTAGCTTTTTACTATTTTACTCTCAGATTTTTTACTCATTCTTTATATTATTCTAAAGAATTTTGAGGGAGTTATAAGTTATATAAATATGACTAACAGTCAAACTTAATTGTTACTGTTTAATTGGACCATTCAAAAAAATGATATTTAAACTAAGGAACTAAATGACAGTGCAAACACAATCTCGAGGACCCAAATCTAAGCTTTTTAAAATGTGGGACCTATTTGCAGCGCCATTCTAACCTCAGACCCCTGTGCAATTAATCATAAAAAATATTACAATTTATGTCTATGATCATTGAATATATTGATGTTGGTATCTTGTTAATCAATCTGGCCATCTACTTGAAGAATCGATTTCCTCATACAGTATAATTTGAACCTTCAAGCATTCTCTTTCCAGTTCCAGTGCTGGGAACTGTTGACGTAGGATGTGGGGATCCCAAGAAACACCAAAGAAAGAGAGTTCCGGGAGACGGCGGCGCGCAAAGGGGTGACGAGCCTGTTAATGGAGGCCCAGGGAGAAGTTTTAGTCCAAAGCAACCAGAAAAGCACACAGAGATTTAAGGTGGTTCAGGGAGGAAATCTCCTACGTCCACCGGTCCGTCAGCGAAGGAGTTTCACTAATAAGAAAAAGATAGCTCTGAAGGCTGTACAATGTTCTTCCGAAAAGAAAAGGAAGAAAGGAAGGAGAAGAAAAAGAGAGAGACGGAGAAGGTTAGGAGCCCTCAGTTGGGGCCCTGATACAATGAATAAGAATGTTTTCTTCTGTTTTCTCCACTAATCTCTTCTATCTCTTTCGTCTTCCTCCCCTTTTTTTTTTGTTTGGGACTGTTCAGTGGTTTTTATAGCCGTTGACGTGCATAGCTCCACCCTGGTTTTCCGGAGGAAAGGTGATGGATGAGCTCTGAGCGCCGCTTGTCTGTCACCGGAGAGGTCCGCAGCTGTACGAGGAGGATGATGGCTTTAAATGCTGGTACCTCCATTTGGAAAGAGTGCCCGTACGGAGAGCGGCGGGGTTAGGTGAAGTTGATTGTGACAGGCGTTACCTCGTACCCTCGGGCCCGAGGTTACGAGGGATGATCCTGGAACGTCGTGGTCGATGATTGAGTGAATCCTCGTGCCCGAGGTTTGACCTGGGTCAATAGTCCTGCAAAACTGGAAGCTGAGTCAGCAAATCAATCAATCAAGTACAGACCCGTCGGGCGCCATGCGTTCGGCCAGGATGCAGCGCGGGAACCACGTGTTAACATCAGCCCCCCGCATTTGTCAGGGCGCGAATATTAATATGGGTCCTGGAATGCGAACCGTCGCGAAGGTGGACGCGCTGCCCAAGGTCTGCAAGGATAAGATGGGGGCGGAGTCTGTTGCTTCGCATTCTATCCTTCCTGTCTGTTGAGTTTCTGATAGAAAGTGAGAGCGATCTCAAAGATGGCGGAGGGGACATGGAAGGTCGCGTTCGGCCTTTCTAAGAAAAGAGCCGGAGCACCAGTGACAGACGCCCCTCCGGAGAAGAAGATGCCGGAGGCAGGCGTGCCCTTGAAGGTAAGTACCCCTACGGCTAGGGTCGCCGGTGCCCTGGTTCAGACGCTGGAGTCTCTTCAGGGTACCAGGAGTGCTGAAGCCGCAGCGGTGGTGGTAGTCTCTGAATCTCCAGTTAAGCCACCTCCGAAAGCTAAGGAGTTAAGGGAGGTGGTTTTGATAAGAGAAACAGCCAGTGGAGAGAAGCTGGCACCAGGGAAGATCATGCTCAAGGATGAAGAGTTTGAGCGGTTCCTCCCTGGTGTCGGGGTTTCTGAAGAAGGTAAGGGGGAACCATCCCTGTCTGTTAGTAGGTCTATCCCCTTAAGAGCCCCAATTCATGCTTCTGATGTTGCCCCAGTTTTCGAAAAATCAAGGGGGCTATCGGGAAAAAGGTTAGTCTCAATGAGGGGCGAGTCTCCCCTCACTGCTTCTGGTACCGGAGGGTCAGAGGCGGAGAAGGTGAGGGAGGAGAGAGAAGAAGCCCTCCCGGCCATTCCCAGCATTACGCTTGGAGTTGGGGGGTCCTGGGGTGTGCTGGGAGACCGTCTGAGTGAGATTAGGCGGGTAGAGGAGAGGATCCTCGGGAAAACCTCTGAGGTTCTGGAGGTGGTGAAATCTCTGAAGGGTAAGGAGGATGTGGAAGCCCGCTGCCTTCGAGAGGTGAGGGAACTGGAAGGCGCTTTGTCTCAAGCTACAGAGCGCTCTCTGGTTGATCAGAGGGGGCAATTAGGGAAGATGTATCAAATAGAGGATAGGTTAGCTTCCCTAGCTCAGGCTAATGCGGAGTGGGCCAGCAAAAGTGAGATTGTGAGGGGAGAGTTTAACCGCAATCTGGCGGATGTGAACCAGGCCCACTCTGCCCACGTCAAGGACCTCCAAAAAAGATTAAAGGATTTGGACGATGATAGGGAGGCTTTGAGGGAGGAAAGAAGGAGGTTAAGGGAGGAACTGACTAAGGCCAGGGAGGCCTTGTCAGGGGCGAAAGAGGTGGCCTCCGAAGCTTATCGCCGGGAGG
>JAEMOT010004238.1:35908-53876 GCA_019297695.1 Apostasia ramifera | reverse complement strand
CGGACTAAATCTTCTCCCTGAGCCTCTATTAACAGGCTCGTCACCCCTTTGCGCGCCGCCGTCCCCGGAACTCTCTTTCTTTGGTGTTTCTTGGGATCCCCACATCCTACGTCAACAAATATTATGTTATATTATCTAAATATCATAATATTTAGACATTAATTTTATAATTTTTTAAAAAATTATTTAAAAATATCATCAAATTAAATAATTATTATTTTTAAATAATATTAACATAATATTGAATTAAATTGGTTCAATCTTATCTTAACTATAATTAGCTTAAACAAAATTACAAATATTAGATGATTATCAACCTCAAATAATTTTTAAAAATAATTGCAATGACATATCATCATCACTAGAATGCTTACCTACACTTTTATGTTATCTATTATATTGTTAAATGTTTAGGTGGGCATGCCGATATTATAAGGCCTGTTTCTTTATAAGATTAAATTTAGAAAGATTAATATTTTTTTATTGAAAATCATAAATGATGTAAAATAAACTTAATTATTATATTAGGATATATGAAAAATGTGATATAAGTTAGTTATTATTTTAGTAATGTATGTAAGATGTGAAATAAAATTAATTTTTAATATTAAATTTTATGTATGATGTGATATCTTATTTAAAATTAAATCAAATTAATTTTTAACTGTCAAATAAATAGGTCCATATTGATTGATATATATCAGACCAATCATTTTTTGATATCATATATAATATTAATGTAATATCATATCTCACCTGTTGACGTAGGATGTAGGGGATCCCAAGAAACATCAAAAAAGAGAGAGTTCCGGGAGATGGCGGCGCGCAGAGAAGTAAGCCTGTTAGCGGAGGCTTAAGAGAGAGAGAGAGAGTTCGGGGCATTCAGAACAGCACACAAAGATTTAAGGTGGTTCAGGGAGAAGATCCCCTATGTCCACCGAGCGATCAGCGAAGAAGTTTCGCTAAAGGAAAAAAGTACCCGTTAATGCTAATACAGCGTTTAGGAAAAAAAAGAGGGAGAAAGAGGGGAAGAGCTCCTCAGTCGGGGCTCTAATACAATGAGAATGAGAGAATCAGGGAAGCTGCTCTGGCCGCCCTCGTTGATCTCCTTGATCTGATCTTTTATCTGTAATTTCTGATCTCCGATCCCCCTTGCATCTGGGTTCGCGGCGTTTGTTGGTCGTTGGAGGGACCAAAAGTCGTAAAAGGAGGATGCTAATTTTTAATATTTTTACTACTTCTGGGGATCCGTGATAGCTGGGGCATGCGGACCCTTGAATTGCGGGTCTAGAAAAAGTGTCTTTGTACGGGAAACGGTGCGGTCAGGCCAAGCTGATTGAGACAGGCACCGCTTTGTAACATCGAGGACGATGTTACCAGGGGTGGTCTTGGCTTATCGTGGACGAGGCTTGGTTGAACCAACGTGTTCGAGGTTTGACCGAAGCCTGACCAGTGAGAACAAACAGATGAATTAGTTAAATAAAATGAAGGCCAAAAGTCAGCTGGGCGCCACGTGTACGGCAGGGATGCAGCGCTGGAACCACGTGTTAACATCAGCAAAACTTAAGAATATTATAATTAATTAAAAGCATATTTATATAAAGGTTATCATATTAAACTTGTTATTATCTGTTGTCTTATTAATTTACCATGCACAAGAGATATTTACTAAAATAAGTTAAATTTTGAAAGTTTTTTCTTCCTCTTCGCGTTGAAAGAATCTGTGGGTCTTAATTATTTGGGTGTAATTACACATAAGTTTCAATAATTAACATAATTGTATTTTAGTTTATGAGTTTTAAAATTTATTGATAAGTTCATAGAGTTACGCTTTAATTACACTTTAGTCTTTGAGTGTTAAAAACTTATTAACAATGCCTCATTTGTTTGGCCGTTGAAAATTAATTTGATTTAATTTTAATCAGGCATATCACATCACACATAAAATTTAATATTAAAAATTAACTTTATTTCACATCCTACACACATTACTAAAATAATAACTAACTTATATCATATCCCTCACATATCTCAACATAATAACTAATTTTGTTTCACATTATTTACAATTTTAAATAAAAAAATATTTTCATCTAAATTTAATTTTAATTTTATTAAATTTAATCTTACAAACAAATAGGTCTCAAGTCTTTAAATTTTAACTAATAAGAAGAGAAAGGGTTCTTCTAGTTCCTTCCCTCAGGGAAGAAAGAGGGAGAGAAAAGAGATGAAAAAATATTATTATATTAAAAAATAATAATAAAAAATTAACCTACGCCTCTCCATTATAATTCGGGTGATATTTAAATGCTCTCCTAAAATTTAAGTAATATTTAGATATTATTTTAAAATAGGGATAATTACGTACATGCCACACCATTTAGTTTTATTTATGCTTTACACATCCATTCTTAGATAATTACGCTATCACGCTCAAAACATTACAAAATCTTACATACACACACTTGAGTTAAAACTTAATCAAAATCTATTTGAAAAAAAATATTCTGTTAGTAAATCATTAAAATTATATTTTTACACTTAATGTATATATTGTTTTCTCTTCCTTAATGCCATACTAAAGTACTGATTTGTCCTAAAATCAATTCACATCACGGATGTCTCTTCCCTTTGCCGCCACCTAAACATTAAGGTTTTAGAATTTTCACTAAAAATATATTTAAATATTCTTAAAATAATATGATGAACGGCTCAGATTTTTTATAATCTAACTATAGTTAGGTTATTGAAAAATTATGATTACTCATTATAATAGAAATAAGTTAAAATGTGTGTATGTAAGATTTTATAATATTTTGAGTGTGCATAGCGTAATTAACTAAGAATGAATGAGTAAGGCATAAATAAAATTAAATGGTGTGGCATGTAAGTAATTATCCCTTTAAAGTAATAGTCTTGTAAATATTTAAAATATTATCTAAATACGCATGTCATCGAATTATATAATCGATTTCTCTTAATATAACATCACAATAACAACAACATTAATAAACCAATTACACGCTCTCATAAATATTTAGAGAATCAGATTGAAGTTCAATCATGTCAGGTGGCTGGTTCATAATTGAATCGACTCAATCGATTGAACTATTAGCTCAATTGAACGACTCATACATATTTTTGCAACAATTTAAGTATCACATTAATCTCAGAAAGCATAGTTTAAAAAGTTGGCTAGTGAATGCAAAAATGTAAAATAATAATATTAAAACTTCAAATATTAAAAAATACTTTAACAGTCAAATATTGATTTGAATTGGTCCCTTTGGTTCAATTTTAAAGACACAATCCAAGATCATATATATTACAAGAAAATGTTTATAGTTCGATAATTTAATTGATTGCTGCAAATTACATTAAATTATAGATTAATGGCATACATGAAAGGCTGTTAACTAGGAAAAATTATTGAGTTCGGACGATACATCGTTCGGATGCCCAATCAGAGGGCGCCACGTGTGTCCGGACCCAGCTGTATGGCACATGTGGCGCTCTCTTATTGGATTCCGGTCGGTGTGCCGTCCGAACCCAGTAACTTCTCGTCAACTAGAGGAGTGGATGAGATCTCTGCTATCAAAAAAAGAAAAAAATAATTGTGTAGCACAATATATAAGCTGATTATTTATAAAAATAAAAAATACAAGAAAGCAATAAAGTGAAGGAGACTGAAGGATACTGTTGATGTAGGAAAACACACACACGAGTAGATCTAACGAATGCAAAAAGATGCATCGAAATTTTTATGTGAAAACCACCGCGCCCGTTGGTGGGGCGGGTGGTAAGAATTTTACTAAAGTAAATAATTTATAGAGCTTACGAAACCTCTCTGGGGAAGCACGCAGCTATGACGTAGGTCTTTGAGCTTCCTCATATTAGAGCCATGATGTATTTGAAGTGCTATCTCGAAAGAATAATATCGCTCTATGTTTTCATAAAAAAAAATATTCTTGGTGTTTTTCCAAACTATCTAGAAGTATAAATAAGATGCGAGCTTCGTTATTAAAAAAAAAATTGAGCAATCATAAATGTGGGGCAAAAATTTACATCACTTTTTCAAATTAATATACATGTAGCAAATTAATATATATCTATATATCTATATATATTTATATAAGCCTTAACCATATTTTGGCCAAGAAATTATCTCACTTGTATATATATATATATATATTTTGATAATCCATCTCGCATATATTGTTAGGTTCATTTGTAGTGGTACTTTAATTTTAAATGAATATTACTTTTGTAGTCACATGTATCATTTAATTAAATAACATAATAAATATTTAGCGAGGTGTTATTGTGTTTATCCAAAATTATTGCTATAATTTTTTTTTTAAATTAACTATTTGTGGTTTTCAATTAAAATATGAAAATTAAGGAAAATTTTTATATATATATATATTTTTTAGAAAAGCATATGGTCTCAATGATGATGCTAACCAAAGTCCAAACTTTAAAGAGCATTTAATTTTGGAATAAAATAAACTTTTGATTCATGCATCCTTTTTAGCCAAAGGGATAGGGAGAGAGGGGGGTGGGGGCAAATTCTTTTACTCACATGACAGCCTTCTTCCTCAGCCCTAAAATATAAATATTAATAATTACTTTTAAAATTTTTTTTAGGAAAAATTAACTACATATCACACAATTTAGTTTTATTTATATTTTATCCATTTATTTTTAGTTAATTACGCTATGCACACTCAAAACATTATAAAATCTTACATACACACATTTTAACTTATTTCTATTATAATGAGTAATCATAATTTTTCAATAACCTAACTATAGTTAGATTACAAAAAATCTGAGCCGTTCATCATATTATTTTAAGAATATTTAAATATATTTTTAGTGAAAATCCTAAAATTTTAATGTTTAGGTGGCGGCAAAGGAAAGAGACATCCGTGATGTGAATTGATTTTAGGACAAATCAGCGTTTTAGTGTGGTATTGAGGAAGAGAAAAATATGTACATTAAGTGTAAAAATATAATTTTAATAATTTACTAACAGAATATTTTTTTTTAAAATAAATTTTGATTAAATTCTAACTCAAGTGTGTGTATGTAAGATTTTGTACTGTTTTGAGTATGCATAGCATAATTAACCAAGAATGGATATGTAAAGTATAAATAAAACTAAATGGTGATGTAGGTAATTATCCCTTTTTTTTATCTAGGATTTAGTTATTAGAAACAAAATATTTATGTTTTTTTTTTAATTTTCTTTAATATTAACAAGATGTCAAATTGACTTTTCCATTTCAATCTTTTTTGAGATGCTCCTTTGCTTTATTCACATGATTTTCCTTTTCTCATTTTTCTCAAAGTTTTTCAAAATTTGAAATTTTTTTTTAAAAAGAAGCTGTTATAAAAAAGATAATGTATAATCTCTTCAAAAAAAAATATAATGTATATGGTAAATATCATTCAAGTTCTTAAGAAGATTAACAATTTAAAAAATTTGAGATTTATGAAATTAATATTAATATTTCAATCAAATACTTTTATTAAATTCTTTTTTAAAAAATACAAAATTATTATTGTAGCCGCCCTCTTTCTCCTTGCTTCTTCTCATATCCCCAACCTTCGTCGAAGGACTGCATGCAGCTGCCTTCCAAGTGTGGGGGCATACGTGATGCGTTCCTCCACACAAATAAAGTAGGCGCGTGGTGGCCCTGTTCGCTTAGGGGTCGCACGTGTGACTTCCCTACGTGTGTAGGTGTACGTGCATGGTGATTGCAAGAACAGTTAGCACATATGTAAGTATAATAGTATGTATGATACAACAGTTAATGGTTAGAGAAGGGTATGAGTTTTTTTTTATTTTATATTTTTTAATTTAATTAAAAATATTTTGTTTTAAAATTTCATTAAGATGATATAAATTATAAAAATTATCTTATTAAAATATTAATACCAACCTCAAAAATTATATTAAAATTTTTTAAAATTATAAATTTACTTGATATTATTATAATTACAGAGATACCTGATGTATAATATATATATATACTTTTTTGGATTAAACAATATTCGTATATTTTACTTGGTCATTCTTGAGGTAAATATTATTATTATAGTAATTTATTTCGATTTTCAAAGCCCATTTCAAATTAATTTAAATTAATTTATTAACATAAATTATTGAAGTAAAATTTTCAAATATAGACATTATATATTTTTATAATCATTTAATTAAATAAAAACTATGTACATTTCTAATACAAAAAGCATAATTTTTGATCAACTTCATGAAAAGCATCTGTGAGAATATATTATAGTTAAATGGTCTCCATCAAATAATTATGCCACGTGGATAAGATATGTGGCTGCTATTTAAGCTGAATGCTGAGTCAGCACAAGAACTTAATCCCAATGATCCAAAGTAAATTACATTCAGGTCCCTGAGTTTAAGACTTAATAACATACGGATCTATGTTTTTTTAATTATAACATTGGGGTCCCTAAATTTTTAATAAATTATCAAATAGGTCCTCTTTTAGTAGTGAAATCTCAAATGAAGATTTAAGGAAAAAAAGAAGAAGTTTTGAAAGATAATTTTACTTAATGTCTTATTGTAAATAAAATTTAAAATAAAGTAATGATAATTTCAAGAGAAAAATATAATAGCAATCATAAAAAATGGTCAAGTTGATATATATTTAATTCTATTTTATGAACTAATTCAAAAAATTAAATAAAATGTTTAAAAATTATAAACTTTGATATTATTCACTGGTCTTAATGATATGCATGATATTTACAATATATTTCGTTATCAAGTTAGCTTGGACTGAAATAGGTTGACCTATGACACATATAATAACTGAGATTTAACCATTTCTCGATCGTCATGAATTCTTAGGCATATGATCAGTTGTTTATGTATAAGAAAAATTACAAATAGCTCTCTTTAGTTTGATCCCATAAGTAGCTAGGTCCCTCACATTTCTTGTTTTTGTTTTTTTGGGTCCACTGGCATTGAGGTAAGAGTTAAGGACTTTTCCCAAACTAGATAACCAATTTCAAAAATTTGAAGATACGGACTTACTGTACAAATAACACAATTAGAGGGATCTATTTACAATTTACCTTTTCATTTGTTATGATGGAACTGGGAAATTAATTGCATGCATGCACATGACATGGTTCCTCATCATGGCGCGGTAATTGCGGATGACGTGGACTGCACGTGGACTATGGTGGGCCCATGCTGCGTCATTGACCACAACTTCAGCTTTTTATTTTTATTTTTATTTTTTATTTAATCCTTAGGCTCTGTTTCGAAAAAAAAAAAGTTGAAATTTTTAGTTATTTTTAAAAAATATATATGATATGAAATAAAATAAATTAATTATATTAAAAATTATATAGAATGTAAAATAAAATTAATTAATTTATTGAAAATTATATTGCATGTGAAATAAAGTGATTATTTAATATTAGAATTTGTGTGAGATGAGATATAAAATAATTTTTTTAATTTTTTTAAAATAAATTTAAAATTTTAATTATGGCTAATTTTAGCCATATTTTTTACCTCATTGCTAAATAGGGCCTTACTTTCAAGTCTTCAATTTGTTAATTTTTCCAGAATGCGTTATTTTGCTCTTCTCAGCTTCGAGATGAATTTGCACGAGTTGAATTCAATTTAAAATTAAATTATTTATTTTTGAGTTGAGTTTTATTAGAGTAGGTAAAATTTACTTCAATTTTGTATGAATTTCTATTAAATTAAGCCTAATTACAATATATATTTTTAATTAAAATATTTATTATATACATTAAGTTATGATATTTTAAATATATATAATATTTATTTATTTATTCTTTTATCTTCATATCTGTGTTTGTTTGCTAAAGCAAACTTTAATGTATGTTAAATTTATCCTTATAAATCATATCATATATAAATTTTATTATTAAATTAATAATATTTTAAATCATATACAATCTTTAATATAAAAAATATTTGTTTTTAAATAACACAAAAAAATTTAAAACATAAAAGCAACTTTATTTGATAGCCTATATATTTTTTAAAATATAATTAATTTTATTTTAAATTTTTCATAAATCTCAAAATAAAAATTTTACATCAAAATTATCTTTTACTTTCATTAAAAATAACTCTACAAATAAATAACTCATTATACTATGATTATATATAAACTTTCAAAAATTTTAAATATATATTGTTTTACACATATTGAATTAATTATGAATTAAATAGATTTTATTTCAAAAAAGTTATTTCAAGTTACAGAGAATTTAAGCTGATTTTAAATCAAGTAAAATTATGAAAGTTTTTAGAGATTTCATGTTTTTGAGATTTGGGAGAGTTGTGAAATATTAGAAAATTCTCAAAAAATAATATTAAAATGAAATTATTGTTATGTGAAATGTTAAGGACCTAAGTGTAACTGATAATAATATGAGGATCTCAAATATAAACATACTAACCTTATGTATTTATACCATTAGCAAGATAGAGAGAAATAAAAGAGAGAGTTCTTCACAGGCTCGATAAACTCCAGAAAGAACTCATTATCTATACGAAGATTAATTCAAATAAAATAATTACATAAGCCTAAAACTATGTAATACAATATATTACACCTATAGATAAAATATATTATGCCTTCGAGTATTAGATAAAACTAATATTATACTATCCCCTTAATTATTGAAAAGGCCAAATACCCAAATATTTTATAATCTTTGATGGCTAATTGCGAGGGCTACATATCATTTCATCTTGACCTCTCCTCCCTTTATCATCTTCATTTATTAGTTTTCTCCTCTTTATCACTTAGTATCATCCCTTATAATGATGACGACGAGCGCGATGACATCATAAATAATAGTGCTAGGACGACAAGTGATGCCATGGACAATAGCGCTAAGGTGAAGAGCAAAACTGTTCTTTTAACCATGAATTTAATGCATAGAAGACCTAATTATGTTTTTCTTAAACTAGATGGATCATTCTAATTGATTTAGAAAACAGGAAAACCTAATGCACATAAGCTCAAACTAGAAAGATCCATCTAAGACCAAAAATTGAAAGGATTGGGATAAATCAATCATTCATTCAAAAAATCATTATAGAGGTTTTGCCCAAAAGCATTTACTTTACAGTCATACCCAAAAAAATAAAAAAAGAAAACTAGCTAGAACCTTCAATCCTTCTAACAAGGGATTACAATCTTCTTCATAATAAAAAATAAAAAGAAAGGGAAAAAAAAGAAGATAATTGAAAATAAAGTAAGAGGTTAGAACAAATAGTGAAAGAAGCATCCAAAAGACTTCCAACACCAACACAGAAAAAAATTGCAAGCCAGCAAAACCAGGGCTTCCCCAAACAAACAAACAAATATAGAAGAAAAAGCCCAAACTAATATGTATCGTTACCACGGAGTGTTGCATTAGTTGGAAACGTCGCTTGAGCTCAAACTCGAGCTTGAGCTGGAGCTTGAGCATGAATTTGAATTATTTGATTTAGTCTTAATTATCATCAGCCGAGCAGGAGAGCTTGAGCTAGGATCTTCTACGGCCAACTTCCTTCCATCTATTTTTCCATCAGTTCGATCATTTCTTGCCACAGACTGCATATTAACTTTATCAAAAGCCATCGCAGTCACCTCATTCCCGTCATGAAAAACTTGCTTGAAATCCGAATGCTTCAGTTCATTCTCTGAATGAGTTTCAGTTTGCTCTGAATCAATCTCTTTCATAGAATCATCTTCATGCATTAGCGACCAAGAATTATCTTCTTCCTGAGAACTCTCATTCACAAACACATCTACGTCGGCTTGACAAGAAGAAGATTGTTTATTGCCTTCATCAACAGCTTGCTTGATATAAGACTCCTCCAGTATATTTTCTGAAGGAGTTTCACTATGCTGCAAATCAATATCTTCCATAGAATTTTCTTCAAGGACTAGTGTCAGTGAATTATCTTCTTCTTGAATGAAACTCCCTACCATAAGCTTGTCTTCAGCATTTTTTGAGGAATTGTCTTCTTCAGCTTGAGAAGATGAAGATTGTTTATTGCCTTCATCAACAGCTTGCTTGAAATCTGAGTCCTCCAGTACAACTGATAGAGTTTCAGTCAGCTTAGAATCTATATCTTTCATCTGTTTTCGTTCAAGAAATAATGACTGCGAATTATCTTTCATGAACTCATTTTTTAGATTGCAATGCAGTGGCAGAGAGCTGCTATCTTCTTTATTGTTTTTTTTCATTGCCGAATCAATATGCTCATTAGATTCTGCTTCTAAAGGATCGCATGCACTCCAATCAGTAGCTTTTTTTTCAACTTTAGCAGATTTTTCTTCAATGCTGAACATGTCTGAATTGTTCTCTGACTCTGAAGACTTAGCTTCCTCAGCTTCATGGCCCTGCCGGGCCTCTGTTCCCTCTTGATCTAGTAAGAGAGAAGATGATCTCTCAAGAACTCCAGTGATGACATCATGAGATGCTGATTTCAGGTTCCCCACAGATGTTGCCTCGAGAAGTATCAGCTCAGTATCATTTTCAGAGTCTAGAGATCTTTCTACCAAGGCATGATAGTATTGGTGGCTCTCAACCAGGTCAGCACAGCCATCAGAGGACTGCTCAGCTAGGCAGGCTTGAGCAGCTATTTCAAACACGAAATTTAACTCTTCCACAGATTTGGCTTCAAGAACTGGTATGTCCGAACACTTCTCCACATCAACTAGCAATTTGGGTTTAGCAAGAACTCCTTCACCATCCAGTTTCAAATCTGAGCTCGAATCTCTCATGGAGTTTTCTTCACCTAATATGCTTAAACTAATTTCTAACTCAGGATCAACCACGAGACAAGGTGAGTTATCCATAACTCTTTCGTTAGCCAGATTCAAGGCCGAGTTTGTTTCTTCGAGTAATAGCTCTGCATCATTTTCTCTGTTGAAAATCCTTGTTTCAACATCTTCTGCCTCCAAAACTGGGTCATCAATCATTTCAATTGTTTTAGCAGCAATCTGAGACCTGAACTCATCAAGATCTTTATTGGCTTGTTTAAAAGAAGGGTCAGCATTTTCTAGGGATCGCAATGCAGGAGTTATCCATTCAGGATAACCCTCCACCTTGGAGGGCTTCGCATCCTCAACTTCAAGGATTTGATGATTCCCCATTAAATCAGAATCAAAAGCAGGAGAATTAGCCATTAAAAAACCCTCTTCTGTTGCCTGCTTGAAAGCTTTTTGAATTACATCAACAGAGCTTACTTCAAGAACTAATAGTTCAGAAGTATGCTCTAACTCTGCCAATCGCATTACTTCCTCTTCATGATCAGCTTGAGCTTTCATTGCGTTGGAGTCCTGTACAACAAAAGCAGGTGTGGCGAGATGCCCATCTAAATTCTGCTTGAAGGTAGAGTTTAGACCTTCAACAGATTTTGCTCCAAGAACTATTAACTCAGAATCTTCACTGACCTCTGAAGACACTTCCACATCATCATCAGCTGGGTGTGTAGTGGCGGGTTCAAATTGGACAAGAGGAGAGATTGTTTTGTTGGAAGCAACTTCAGTAGCTTCTTTGAAAGCTAAATCAATATCTTCAAAAGACTTTGCTTCTATAACAAAGACCTCTGAATCTGTTTTGGCTATATCTGACTCTCTAGTGAATGTATCTTGTCCACTTGATGAAGCTTCATCCTTTACTCCAGAAACTGAAGGAAAAAGGATAGCTTCAACATCAACAGGTTTGATTACATCATATGGTATTTCATTTGTATCATCATAAAACTTCGTACCATCTTCTTTAAGAACTGAGCTTGCATCTTCATTTTGCACTTCTTTATAAATCAGCAGCTCTGAATCACGTGGTGCTGCTTCTATTTCAATTTTTGAATTATCTAAGTTATGCAGCCCGACTTCAGAATGAGGTATTGTAAATTCTTCCTCAGATTCCCGTTTGAACACTAAATCAAGTTCTTCAAACGAACAAGATTCAAGAACATTCAGCTTAGAATTGTAAACTGTCATCTCTGGGTCTACAGCAAGTGGGGTTGACAAGGACCTTGAACCTGAAGCTGTAGCTTGCTTAAGGTCCGACACTAAATCCATCTCTCTGGCGTCATTCAGATTGCTTGAGATTAGCTTGTTCAGAGACATTTCCTTGATACCTGAAGAACTGAACTCAGAAGCTCCATCAACTCTGTCAAGCAGACAAACAAAGTCAGGTTCCATGCTAAGGAATTGGTCAGGTATCCTATTTCCAACGTCATAGTCACCAACAGCATCCAACTCTGAAAGCAAATGTTCATCGCTAACTCTTATATCTTCAACTTCAGCTTGCACCACCTCATCTTCCTTAGGAGAATCATTAGCACACTTCCAGACAACAACACCCTGGTTATTTAGGAATTCATTCATGTTGCTGGCTTGAGAAACACTATGACTGGTTATAAAGTCAAGCTCGGGCTTCATCTCCATGCCCTCCAACACTTCCACTATGCTGTGTTCAGTGATCTCAACATCGCTAACATGAATGGCAGAAACATCGGAAGATTCATCTTTCTCTGAATCAAAGGAGAACTCTATTTCCCCATCATCATCTCGATCTTCTTCACCTGATTCTTTCAGAAGAAAGAAAAGGTTTTTTTTATCACTATAAGGACCAACATTGGGCTCTTCAATAGTGGGCTTAATCATGCTCATGTGTTCTCCGCCTTTGAAATCTTCAGCTTTTTCTTCAAGGATGGGACCTAGTTCCATTTTATTGATCTGCGACTCCCCAGGACCAGGTTCAAAATCTGGCTCTACTGCAAATTTCTCCAATGAAGGGTGCATTTGCTTTAATACAGATGAAGCCAATTTATCAGAGAACACAAAAGTGGGCTCATCTGAACCAGACTTCACTGACATGGAGCTAGAGGAGTGACTACGCATTGGTGGCATGATATCACCAAAATACTCCCTTGATGTCGATGCATTTTCATCAAAAACATTTTTATCTATTGAGGAAATACTTTTCTCAATTTCCCCTGAATGTGAGGCCACTTCCAAAGCAGCATTGTGAATATCAGATTCGACAGGAATAGTGGAAGGGGGAACAATGCTACCTGCATAAAACTTTCAGCACTGCTTATGAAAAGATTTTTTTTCGTCTAATTCAACAAATGAAAGAAGGCTTACCTGCAGAAAGTAGAGCGTTATCAGGCGCAAAAATGTGAACAAGAAAGTTACCACTCCCTGAGGGACTAGAATCATAAACGGGAACCGAAGCTCGATCATTATCATCACGGTCTGTTTCCTTACTTCGACAATTGACATTAGCACCATCTGATTTGATTGAATAACTAGGCAGTTGATCTGCTGAAAGTTGAGAGGAAAAAAATGTCAGAGAAATGTTTACTAAAAACCTGAATTGAAGCACTAAGTAATATTAGAAAAAGTTGTGGAATTATCCAAAATTTTGCAATGAAAGTAAGATTATATTAGCGATCAAGAAAAGTCTATACCTATTATCTATTTATATTAGACATAACTCATGTCATGATTGATTCGACAAGTTTTACGCTGGTTGTCGACTGCCTAACGCAACCCTCCGCGTTTCTCATCCGGGACTTGGGACCCGGCAACGGCGCGTTCAGTCAAGAAAGAAATACTTATATTGGAGATGTGATAATTGGTGATCAAATTGTCAAGAAGAGTGAGCGCTTTAGATACTTTGGATCAATTATACAAAATGATGGCGAAATAGATAATGACGTTATTAGCAGGATTCAAGCAGGATGGGTAAAATGGAGAAATGCTTCTGGTGTGTTGTGCGATAGAAAAATCTCATCCAGAATCAAGGGTAAATTTTATAAAACTGTAGTAAGACCAGCGATGATATATGGTGCAGAATGCTGGCCTGCAAAGAGAAAACATACAAATAAAATAAATGTTGCAAAAATGAGGATGTTAAGGTGGATGTGTGGATATACACGAAAGGATAGAATGAGAAATGAGTATATCCGAAAGAAAGTTGGTGTTGCACCAATTGAGGATAAACTTAGAGAAAGTCGGCTTAGATGGTTTGGACATCTAAATCGTAGGCCGATTGAAGCTCCAGTTAGAAAAATTGAGTTATTGGATTTTACCCATGTACAAAGAGGAAGACGGAGACCAAAGAAGACATGGCAAGAAATTATAAGGAGTGATCTTAGTTATTTAGACTTAGATAAGAATTTCGTAACTGATAGGGCGCAATGGAAACAAAGGATTCATGTAGCCGACCTCACCTAGTGGGATTAAGGCTTGGTTGTTGTTGTTGTTGTTTGTATTAGACATAACTCATAAAAGTGCTTACACTACATAATCAAATTAAAGTATTATGTTGTATATTATTTGCAAATGACTGTTATAATATGTGATATTAATTCGGAAGTAAATGAAAGTTAGAATAATAGATGAGTGCATTACAAGATAAGAAGATAAAGTTTAATTTAGAAGAAAATCCTATCACATGGCATATGATTTAGTGAAAAAAACAATAAGCAATGAAGTAGAATCACAAAGTATATTTTGTGATTGATTATGGTATCTTCAATCAATTATAAAAATGGTGGCTAACAGGGAATGTCATACTCGCAGATATGTAGGCAAAATTGAAGTCATAAATGGATGTTTGGGCACTAGTAATTATAGTGACATTATTATTTGTTTATGTGCTACGAGTCGCTTCAATCTACGCCGTCCATGTGACAGCCTCCTCATTTATTCAATCCACAGCTGGAAACCATGCCAAGCGAATAACGAGCCAAGCTTATACCCAAGTCTTAGACTGGACCTCTGAAGGTTTAACCATTAGTTGCCGGGAATGCTTCCACACACATTCATATGAAAATTCCGCTATCTGAGCCAAAAGTTCCTGAGAAACCACGAGCCAAGGCAACTTCTAATCTACCCATACAAGTTTGTTGTTTCTGAAGGAATAATCTACCCATAAAAGTTGGGGAGCCCCCGCTAGTCTTCCCTTAGCCTCCATCAGCTTACATCTATGTGTAAACTTGGCCATCCGTGCATGATCTGCATATCAGAGGATATCTTGCCGCTGTCAACCCAAAACAAACTCCTACAGAACATGGGACATGTGGCAAATGTTTAAGCCTTGACAAGCAAACATGCTAGTTTCCTAGCAGAGGATGTGCACTCCCTCTTTTCCTGCAATTCAGCTTGCTAACCAGACTGGTTCTGGCCGGTTCTAGTCTGCTCCGACCGTTTCTAGGATCGATTGGACCTAGAACCGGTTCAGCCCAGTTCCAACTGATTCGATCCGATTCCAGTTTTGGGTGGGGTCAGGTCGGGTCCATTTAATTAAAAAATATATATTCTTATAAAAAAATATATTTTCATATTTTTAATATTGTTATAAAAAATTGTTATTAATATTAACGAAAATTTTATAATAAAAACTATAGCTCATTCAAACATTTTACATTACAAAAAAATCATTCTTCGTAATTACAAAGAATTCTTCTAAAGTACCCATCTTCTTTTTCTAAACTGCTATTCTTGAATTTGTCCACAAAATTATACTATTAATTTCGTGACTCGACAATAAACCAATCATGTAGACAAGTAAACATGCAAAGAGTCGCAACAGACAATCTAGTTCTATAGTTTTCT
The DNA here is from genome assembly GCA_019297695.1 of Apostasia ramifera. Classification (NCBI taxonomy): domain Eukaryota; kingdom Viridiplantae; phylum Streptophyta; class Magnoliopsida; order Asparagales; family Orchidaceae; genus Apostasia; species Apostasia ramifera. The sequence continues at coordinate 38,208 of JAEMOT010004238.1, read as the reverse complement.
ATTATTCTTCCTGTGATGGAGAAAGTTGATTCAGATGCTATAGTCGACGCATATGCCGCTAAAACATCTCGAGCCAAAGCACATAGAATGAGGTATTATTTTGATGAGCCTTTCCACCACTCCAATAAGCTCATTTTATCATTAAATTTTTCTTTGAGGTGTAAATAAAACTGCATCTCATTCAAATTTATAAGGGCTTGACTTTGTGTCATAGATTGCTCGCCAGTAAGTGTTTTTCTTTTCTCTAAAGTAAAGATCTTTCCATCGCTGCCGACCTAAGAACATTAAAATGCCAAGCTGCTTCTATGTTTCTGCTTGTGTTTCTACATGTGTCACACTCCTACTTGTAATCTACTTACTGTAATAAAGAGAACAAATCTTAGATAACTGTAAAAATTGATACTTTTTGACATCAATATTACTCCCCAAGAAATCAGAATATTCTGCATAAAATGTTTCAAAAATTTCACTCCATTGACGGGGATCAAGCATAACTGCTATAGAATATAAAAATGATATTTTTTCTCAATATTTTTTAAATTTTAATTCCATATCAATGATAAAAATTTTAAAAATCGAATGTGATCTAAACTCTAAATTTTTTTAAAATAATTGAAAAATGTAAGACAAAAAATAAGCAAAATCGAATAATAACAACCTGAAAAATTTGTATTAGACTCTTTAAAAATTGATAATACCTGAAAACTTTCTTTAAGAAAAACCAATCATAAGAACACAATTGAAGGTCATACTTAATTGTGTACGAATAATGAAAAGAAGTAAATTCTCATATAGTAAAAGCAATTCAAATACATGATGCGAATTCTATTTAGTTTCACCAGATAACAAAATTTTATACAATTTTTTTTCTGCACCTACACAAATACATTTTCATTCACGTCTAACATTTGAATTCAACCGAATCCATTTCACAACTTGCTTAAACTTATCAATAATCAAATGCTAAAAATTAAAAGTACTAGAAACACATAAGTTTATGATATGACATGTACATCCAACATGAAAGAAATTCATAGAGGGAATTTTAAAAATTACTATAAGAAATTAACTAAGAAATATTATTTGAAGCATTATTTCAAGTAATAAAAGAATTTTATTTTCTATGCCATAAATTTTATAAATATTTCGAATATAAGTAAAAATAGCAGAACCTGTATTAGCTTCATCTAATATATCTAATGATAATATATGTTTCTATATTTCTCAATTTTCATCAATCCAATAACAAGTAACAACTAGGTAACTCCATTTATGCTAGTCCAAATATCAGAAGTTAAACCCTACAAGTAATATTAGTTAAGTATTGAGTGAAAGATTTCTTATACATGTAATCTTTTTTAAGTGTATACCAAAAAATATAATTATAATGATGTCGTAAATACTGAATAATATATTATAAGAATTTCTCATTTTCACATATTGTGAAAGATTGTTTGGTTCATATAACAAATTGAACTAAACCTCAATGTGCCTTATCATTTCTAAATGTCCGTGGCATAGATCCACTTTGTAGATTCAATTGTATTTGATTTGTCTCTACAATAGTGAGTTAACAAGTCTTTTCAACAAACTTATAAAAACTAACTGGATGTTTCTTAAATGTATCAGTCTCACCACCCGTATCACCCTGTTTGTATGAGTACTGATTTTTGTAAATTTTGCAAACAGCAATATACTCTGGTCTCTTCGAATTGCTATTAGACTTAATCTGTAATTTAAAATATTCCTATATCTTACTGCATTTTGTTTGAGACTCTTTGGAGATGTTTAAAGATTGAGTTGATGGGTCAATGCCCGTGCAACATCTCCACTAGCCTCAAGGACAGGATTTGTTCTTCAAATAGATCAAGATCAGGTTCTGAAATTTCATCAAAATTCTTGTCGAGTGGAGAAAGACAATTGAGTTCTGAAAAGTAATCCGCATTCGCATTCTACTGGTGACTAAAGAAAGAAATTACAGTGAATCGACATCATGAAGCCATTTGAATTGTTTGTAGAATTTTTGAAAGAGCAAAAGTGTCTAAAAATTCATAAAAATTGAAAGAATTATACAACATATTAGTCCTTTTATTTATAGAGAACAAGATATAGGTTAAAAGATCTAAAATGACCTTAAAACGGTCATTTGACTATTGCTGGTTCACCGTTTGATTTAAAAAACAAAAACATTTTTTTATTTTTTTTAGTTAAGTAGCTGGCAACAACGCCAACTGGTTGCTACCAGTTGCACGCCACGCGGGCGCTACCCCCAAAATATATATATATATATATATATATAT
>JAEMOT010004238.1:0-35611 GCA_019297695.1 Apostasia ramifera | reverse complement strand
ATATATATATATATATATATATATACATATTTGTATAAAGTGAATCGAGCCTCTAGTTCTAGGGGCGCAAAACCGATTGCTCCTCAAAACCAACCAGAACTGGTCCGATTTAATAGGTTCTAGGACAAATCAATTTTTACTGAACCAGTTCTGGGTAGAACAGGTCTGATAAGCAGATTTACCTGCCATGATACTTCTATAAAGGGTCACTTCCCTTCATTGAGGAGGGACGGTGATACCGACAAGCACAAAGGAGCAAAGCGCCACAATGTAACAATGGTTCTCACACACACACACTCCCTCCTTCTCACACACACACACTCCCTCCTTCTTTTTCTCTTTTTTTCAACTTGTATTCCTTCTTGTTCCTTTGTCCTTGCCTATGACAAATTTCATTCTTGTCAAGTGAATCTCCTTATTCGGCTCGACCCGTGGACGTAGAAGAACATCCCCAAACTACATAAATATGTTGTTTATTCTTTGGCTGCTCTTTTCATGCTCATCCCTACACCTTTTCTCTTTCTACAAGAGCATATATTGGGATGAGGTCTTCTCGAGTATGAACTGTCACTCATTTTCTCTAAACTAAATCTGTCCATCAGCATCTCTAGTGTCCTAATGCAGATCAAAGAGATTGTGACTAGGGGTTGTTTGCTTCAATGTCATTGGGATGGATGTTATGTCATGCTATTCGGAGAAATTGAGTGCTTTTTATGATATTTTTAAGTAATATTGTAAATATTTAGATATCACTCTAAAGTGAATCTAGATATCACTCTAAAGTGAATCTGGACATCACTCAAAACTGGGTGACATTTAGTGTCACCCTAATTATAATAGAGGTGAGATTTGATTGATTTTCTATTTTGATTTTTAAATATAAAAGCATTAAACCAAATAAACAATTTAGAAATAACATAAACATCTAAATAACACTGACATTTAAATTACACAAATATCCAAATAACATCGAACCAAATGTCCTCCTAAAACTCTACACACACTCCATCTCTAGATTGACAACGACTAATGAAGGTAGCACAAGTAGACCTCATGCTCAGACATCTTTCTTCTGCAATAAGGCTCAGAACAAAATCTCTACTACGTCCTCAAATGAATTACAAGTAATTCAACTTTGCGAGGTGATGCTGGATCTGAACAAGATCATGGAGGGGATGGCCCAGTTCCCAGTTACCAACGTAGCACAAATCCAAGCAATTGCATCCCCCATAATCCTAGCTTAGCACTAAAGACTCAAGCACAGGAGATACCCACTCCTCAGCTAACCCTCTAGGTGACCTCTCTTAAGGTATCGACGATGCCTCAAGCTCCATAGTAGCCGTCTTATCCGATTCTCCAACCCTAGCACAACATAGATGGTGCCTCCCGAACTAGTACAGGCTTTACCCCTTTTTCCTAAAGTTTAAGTATAGGTTGCACCTTTAGTTGCGATGATGGCAAAGCCACCCTTCTTGTTTCAGAGGGCTCAATTCTGTCTTCCCACTGGCCTGCTAATAACTCTGACATGCCCTATTCCATACACACAACTAGAAGCCTTTGCACAGTCCAAGAGCAAGCAACAACAACCTCAGACTCAAGACCTCATTTCACAGTTATGCGTTCTAGAGATAAGAGTTCCACGACAATATATATCTGATTTAATCAATGAAGCTATTTATTTGAGAAAAAGTGAAAACATATTTCGGCCTAAAAAGTAAACGGGCTAGGCAACGCATTGATCCCAACAGTCAATATAGCAACTTTGGTCATAAAAGTCAAAGTCTTCAGTCAAAGTATTTAAGAAGTGACTCCTAGCAGGCTTCTAAAGGGAGAGACAAAGAAATGAATCATCCCGCCTCGGAAAGGGAGAGGAGTTTCTGAGTAATATAAGTAAATAACATAATCCCAAATGATAGAAGCATCGTTTAGAATAAAATCATGAGGCTAATAATAGAAAATTTCATAATTAAACGTGCTTGGACTGGAGTAATACTGAAATGAGTAATCTCCTGAAAAGTACTTGTCACACAGTTCTCAAAAGCCAAAATAGACAATACCTCTATATTTAGATCACAAGATGTTATAATATAGTATTAGAATCAACCTTCCATAATACAATGTAGTTCAAGGATGAACCAGGTAGAAGCTGGTGAGCCTGTAAAAGAGCCTAGAGTGATCATCAAAGTAATATCTATATGAGTAAATCAGAATCACCCGATCAAGAAGAGACTCCTAGCAAGCTTCTAGGTGGAAGGACAGAAATTAATTGCACGACATCAGAAAGGAAAGAGAGTTACTGAGTTATAGAAGTAAATAACGTGATCCTACATAGTGATCCTACATAATAGAAGCACTTTTTGGGGCATAAATCGTGAGGCTAATGATAGAAAACATCATAGTTGCTTAGTGTTTGGACTAGAGAAGTATTGGCATGGGCGACCTTATGGGAAGTACTTAAATCACGCAGCTCCCAGAAGCCAAAGTGGATAATACTTCTATATTTAGATCATAGAATATTATAATATGATATTAAAGCTGACCTCCCATAGCACGATGTAGTTCAAGGATAAACCAGATCATCTACATAACATTCAACTTTATAATAGATCAAATCATTGAATATTTTGGTCATTCCCCTCTGATAGGTTGGCCCGACATTCTTAATTCCAAACGGCATTATAGTATAACAAAAAATGCTGATGGGCGTTCTGAACGCCGTGTGTTTTTCATCTTCAGATGTTATTTTAATTTGATTATAACCCAAAAAATCATCCATGAAAGAGAACATATCATGTGTCAACGTGTCATCGACCATCAGTTTTGTTATTGGTAATGGAAAATCGTCTTTCGGGAATGCCTTATTTAGATCGCAAAAATCAATGCAGACACATATTTGTCTATTTTTCTTTTTCACACGTACAATATTGACAATCTAGTCGGCATTTTCTTTTTCCTTTTCTGATAAAACCTGCCTCCATTAGTTTTCTGGTTTCGATTACAATTTTTGTTTCAACTTCTAGTCGCATCCTTCTTGAAGCATGTTTTTATTGGGGATGCTTCGGAGTTTATTGATAGCCGATGTATTCTACGTCAGGAGACAACCCCAACATTTCTGCATAATTCTAAGCAAAACAGTCTTTAAATTTTTGTAATAAGGACGTGATTTGTTGGATTTCTTCTTTGAATAGGCTGCTTACAAATGTAGGCCTTGGATCGTCCACAGTCCCCAAACTAATTTTTTTATAGTTGCTTGACCTTCTCCTTCAAATTCATCAGGGCAAGAGGAAGATTTTCTCCTAGTGAAACTTCTTCATTTGTCAATGCGACTGCTATGATCACACAACATCTATGTATATGTTCATTATCATATTTGGAAGAAGAATATCCCAGACCCCTGGTATCAAAGGCCCTGCACTGTTGGGACTATATTTCTTCAAAAGGTTGAATTTTATGGTAAGACCAACTTTTATGCAAGCCTTGCTTCTTCATCAATTCAAAAAGATGTCCCGACTGTCAATGGGACTTTCATGTGGAGCCGTCAGTGGGCAAATCTGGCGGCATTATTGTGTGTTGGCTCAACCACATCACCCGGCTCCAAGTCATTCACTCCAACAAATAAGTTGTTGCTCAGGCTACTGTTATAGGTCAGCATATTTGGCACATCTGTGCTGTTTATGCTGACAAAGATTACATCAAGCGTCGAATCATTTGGGATAGCATTTCCCCTTTGTTAGATGCGGAGATTCCGGCCATCGTGGGAGGTGACTTCAACTGCATTCTTTCGCAAGAAAACAAGCGAGGAGGCAAGCCTTTTACCCCTTCGGCGGCCCACAATGAATTTGCCAGCTTCCTAGCCAACAATGATCTTCATGATGGCTGGAATGGGGGTCAGCGTTACACTTGGTGCAACAACAAGAAGGGCAAAGCTCGTATGTGGGTGAGATTGGACAAAGTCTGCTTCAACTCAGCTGCCTTATCTGCTTTGCCGGGCTCTGTAGTTACTCACCTTACTAGAATCGAATCAGATCATTGTCCGCTTTTAGTCCAAGGTAAGAACTTGGAGTTTAAACCGCAAGGAAGCATCCTCAAATTTGAAGATATCTGGCTTGAAGAAGAGGCTTCCAAGGGGATTGTGACTAGAGAATGGCAAAAGCCTGCTCATGGTAGCCCTCCTACCATTCTCAATCACAAGTTTGCTCGCACCCTCCGCGCACTGAAATCTTGAAACCGGGACAAATTTGGGGATCTTAATGCTAGAGCCAAAGACCTTGAAAGCAGAATTGCTGAGCTTCAGCTGAGGGAGTCTGTGGGCACTGGCCTGACTGAGAGTGAGTTGGACTGCCTCTTACAGCTAGTTGCAGAATACAACACCACTCTTAGTAGATTGGAGACCTGGTGGCTGCAGAGAGCCAAAGTGAAGTGGGCCAAGTGTGGGGATCGCAACACTTCTTTCTTCCACAAAGCAGCCACTTGCAGAAAGCGTATCAAAAATATTCGCCGCTTAGTTGGGCAGAATGGTGAGGAAATTTTAGATCAAGAAGGGATCCGAGCTGCTTTGGTTACCCACTTCTCCTCGAAATGGAGGCCTTTTATTCCACCTTTGTCAGAGCTGAGCATCCCCCCACCCAGAGCAACTATCTCTGACGAAGATGCACTCAGGATCAGTTCACCAGTCAGTAACGAGGAGATTGTAGCTGCTATCAACTCTCTTGGCAACAACAAGGCTCCCGGCATTGATGGCATAACCAGCTCCTTCCTTAAGGGCTACTGGAGTGCTACCAGCACTGATGTCTTGAATGCTGTTCATCACTTCTTCAGAAATGAGTCTATGCCAAGGCGTTGGAAGGATACTTTAGTGGTCCTTATTCCCAAAGTTCAGGGCGCTGAACTTCCCTCCCAGTTCAGACCAATAAGCCTTTGCACTACCATCTATAAAGTTATTGCCAAAATCCTTATCAATCGGGTGAAAGATGTCCTCAGCTCTCTCATTTCTCAAAAGCAAGGGGCCTTTATTCTGGCGAAAGGGATCTCAGACAATTGCCTGATAGCACAGGAGATGATGCAAAGACTAGCTTCTTCTGAGTCTTCCACCGGGTATATGTCCATCAAGGTGGACATGGAGCAAGCTTATGACAGAATGCGGTGGGACTTCTTGCAAAAAATGCTTCAGCATTTTCGCTTTCCGGACACCTGGAGCAAGTGGGCCTTAGCTTGTGTTGAAGGCCCTAGGTTTGCCTTGATGATCAATGGCCAAAAATCAACTTGGATTGAAGCAAGTTGTGGATTCCGTCAGGGGTGACCTCTGTCACCATATTTGTTCATTCTCTGCTCTGAACTGCTTTCCCTCCTCATCAACCAACACCAGAACAGAGATAATTTGCTGGGGATTAGAACAACAGTACATGGGCCGCTCATTACCCACCTCCTGTTTGCAGATGACATCCTTATGTTTGCCCCCGCCACTTGCAAAGCCGTCAGAGCTCTCAACAGCATCTTTGATGTGTATAGCAATTGGTCTGGACAGAAAATCAATAAAACTAAGTCGTCCATTTGTTTCAGTAAGAAGATGAAGAGAAGCAGGAAACGCATGATTGCTAACAAATAGGGGTTTCGCACCCAAGCTGAGGGCAAGTACTTGGGCATTCCGCTCATAAGTAGGAGGCCAGTCAAAGCCGACTGTCAACATATTATTGATTCTGTGAGGGGCAGAATTTTTTCGTGGGGCACTAGATACTTATCTTTAGCTGGCAGAGTCACTCTTATAAATAGCGTGCTCACCTCTATTCCAATCTTTAGCCTCTCCCACACGTTTGTGCCTGACAACGTTATGGCAGAGATTGAAAAGTTAATCTGACGCTTCCTATGGAGTGGCAACCTTAATTCGAATGCTGCTCACCTTGTGGCATGGGAGCAAGTGACCAAACCGAAGTCTGCTGGGGGTTTAGGCATCCACCGTCTGGAGGAGTGGCGCTCCATTCTCGTAGCCAAACTTGCCTTCAAATTTCTTAATAATGAGAACACTCTTTGGGTTAGATGCTTCCAGGCCAAGTACGGGAACAGAGAAAGTATCTTCTCTACCAAAAGGGGAGATTTTTGGGCATGGAAGCTTATTTGTCTGGGAGGAACAACAGCCATGCAAAACTCCATGTGGAAGATTGGCAATGGAAGCAATATCAGGGTTACGGAGGATGCTTGGGTTGATCCCAACCCTTTTATGAGGTGGCCTACCTTCGTCAATACTATTGAATCGCCCCCCTTCACCGTTGAACAGTTCCTCAATGAGAACGGTGAATGGAACCAAGCAGAGCTCCATAGATTCTTTGGCTCGAAGCTAGCGTCGAGAATAGGTAGACTGCCAAGGCTCCACAAAGAGGAGAGGGACAGTCTAGTTTGGCTTAAATTTGATTCTAGCAAATCCCCCACCACAGCTCTATACAGAGATCTCTTTCGCGGCAGAGAACTTCCGTATAGCTGGGTCTGGAAGATGCGCGCCCAGCCCCGCTTTATCACCTTTCGCTGGAGGATTTGTTGCGACGCTATCCCGACATTTGGTTGGCTCAAACGACGGCATTTGCGAGAGTCTAATAGATGCCCTTGGGGCTGCCCTGCTGAAGAGGACCTGCAGCACTTTGTCTGTGAATGCAGCTTCACTTTTGCAGTCTTTAATGCCTTACAGAAGCAGCAGGCTGAATCAGCAATAAGGAGAGATGTTGGGTTGCCAGAAGAAGCTATTTCTGAGCTTCAGACTAGCCACTCGGCTCCCTCTAAGCATGCTCAAACCTGCCTAGTCAGTTGCCATTACAGGAAACGAAAGGCTCCCACCAGAGATTTGAGGAATGCGAAAGAGCAGAAAAGGCAACTGGTATGTCCCATTCCTTCTGCAGATCTTTGCCCCGCAAGCACGACTATGCTCCCTTCCTTGAAAGATTCGGGTCGGAACCAATCTAAAAGGAAGTACGACGGTGATGGAGCGCCCTTGCTACGGAAAAAACCCAAACCTGCTGGTTACAACAGGGACCTTTTTTATACTAACTTTTTTCCTGCAGGTTTTGCTGCCGACGGTGAATTCAGTACAAGATCGGGGCTACAGTATCAACACCCAGCAGCTAACTTCAGGGGACTGCAACCCCGGGAACCTGCAGCAGCAGGTTTGGCTGCGACCACATCAGCAGCTGCTGCTGTAGCAGCACATTCTGCTGTTGCTACAGCAGCAAGTCAGCATTCTGCTGCTGCCGTTGCTGCTGCTGTAGTAGCAACAGCAGCTGAACCTGCTGCTGCCGCAGCAGCAGCAGCTGAACCTGCTACTGTAGCAACAGCAGAGCAATCTGCTGCTGTAACACCAGCAGCAACCCCTGCTGCTGCAGCAGCAGAGAGCAATTCTGCTGCTGCTGCAGCAGCAATGCATGCTCCTGCTGCTGCAGCAGCCGTGCCTGCTGTAGCAGCAACAGAATGCAATTCTGCTGCTGCTACAGCAGCGTTTTCTGCTACGGTAGCAGCCAAATCAATCCCCAACGACGCCACAGCAACAGCTGCGCTCCCTGCAGCCGTTACAACGGGAAGCATTCCTGCAGCGCATCCAGTAACGGTGGCTGGTCCGGCTGAGGGAAATCTTCCATTACCCTCTCGCAATACTCACTTGTTGAAGCTCTTCCTCGGCAACCTGCAATCAAGAGTCCAGAAAAATCCAGCTGACCCTTAGGCAATTAAATGGGTGGCGACCTTGTACCACTCATGGAGAGCTCGCAACGGTCGCGTCCACAACAAACCTTTCCCGCTGCCTAGAGTTATCGCTGCACTTGTTTCTTTTAGCGAGGCCCAAGAACAACCTTCATCCAACGTGGGGAACTGGGATCCCAACAGCCTTGAAGGCTGTTGTTACCCCTCTGCATCCCATTGGGATCCCCCACCCCCACGATGGATTAAGGTAAACTTTGACGGCTCCGTTAAACAGAACGGTGCGGCAGGCGCAGGGGGGGGTTTGCGGGATCACTGTGGCAATCTCCTACTAGCAACTGGCTACAAGCTCTACACTCATGCCACTACTACAGCAGAAGCGACGGGAGCACTCATCGCGATGACAGCCGCCCAAGAGTGGGTGGATACGGCGGACGGGATTTGGATAGAGGGCGACTCTGCCATCACTATTGCGGACCTTCACCGGACAGCCAGAGGACACCCTCCCGACAAGACCATGGCCCAGATTGCTGAGCCTTTTTGTGCCTTCAAGGCATATAGGATATCTCATGTTTATAGAGCCGCTAATAGAGCGGCAGACTTTGTAGCTTCTTTTCTTGTTTCGATGACACAGAGGGCGACTCTGCCATCACTATTGCGGACCTTCACCGGACAGCCAGAGGACACCCTCCCGACAAGACCATGGCCCAGATTGCTGAGCCTTTTTGTGCCTTCAAGGCATATAGGATATCTCATGTTTATAGAGCCGCTAATAGAGCGGCATGTCCCTCCCACTCGATTTTTGTGCGATCCTCAACGAGGATCGAACCTTTTGTACTTGATGTATCTTTTTACTGTTATAGTATTATAGGCTACGGCCGAATTTCACGAAAAAGATGTCCCGACAAATCTAGCATTAGAGGCGGTGGCTAGTCATTATCAACCTCTGAATATGCAAACAGGTTGTTTGATTTGGAGGGACTTTGGCCTTCAGCGTTATAGAAGAGTATAGGCTTTTCCTATCTTTCGGGGCGAGCAGGTAAATACATAGTTTGTAGTTCATCTGACGCCTGGTGGTAGTATGGGGTAAGTTCCTTCACTAATCCTTTTGACACTAGGAGAATGTTAATGTTTTCTTTTATTGTTGATTCAGTTGAATGAGGTAATATAACGGTAATGGACTCGACTCTAGGGGATTTGTTCTTTCAGACCCTTGAGAGGTCCCCTTTGGCAGAAACAAGATTTCCTCACTGTTCTCTTCTTCATTATCACTCCCTAGATGATACTTTAAAGGTGTTTTTATCAGTGAGGCATTTTTTCTTCATTTTTCTTTTTTATTCTTATTTCGCTTTTTGTTTTAGGTGCAAGGGAATCCTCTGTCTCCTTCATTACAAAGTATTTGGCATCATATATTCCGATTTTATTGATGGTGAAAGATTGTATACCAGCCTTTATGGTATATTTCCGGCCGTCTTTGCAGTATTTCATGTATTGATGAAGTGTTGACGAGACAATGCCGTATTTCATGCAACCATGGTCACCGTAGAAGAAACCGAAAGGATGTCGGGGCATCAATGACAAAATTTCACAAGAGTGTTTAACTCTCCGACTTTAGTGGCAAAATACAGGTCCCTATGAATGTTTCTTCTTTTTTATTGAAGCCTCGTAATTTAATACCATCTCTTTTTAAATGTTGCGCTTGGAAGCATATGCTTTCCAGTGCTTCTAAGTTTATTAGATTGACAGAAGATCCATTATCAATGAAGATTCTGTCAATTTTAATCACGTTGCATTTACCGGAAAAATACAGCAATCGATTATGCTCAACTGTCCGTAGTAACATATCTTCATCTGAGAAGGTTATTATCGACACTTGGAATGTTGACATGGTTTCTTGCATGTTTCTTTAGCAAAGAAGGCCTCAAAATGTTCTGGTTCTTACAGAGCTTTAATCAAACTTTCTCGTAGATCTCTTGAAAGCATCAATGCATCATATATGCTGAGCGATACAAGCAATTTACTGATGTGTGCCAAGACATTATATTCACTTCTTTACCAGCATTTTCTTTTTCTTGAGGTTGTGGAGGACACATCTTCTTGTTTACGATAATCTCTTTTTCATTCATTTGCTGGTGAGCAGCTTTGCTTCGGGTGCTTGCCCCAGTTAACTGTTTAATTTTGCAGCTTGTTGAGGGAAAGTTTTCATCATGAAAAGAATTCTAAGGCATTTCTTCCGAGGAAATAGACTCAATATTACTTCCCAGCCTGATTCCTTGAGGTCGGGTCCCATCTTTCAGAGACAATTGCTGACATATTTTGTCGAGCCTCGATTCTAATGAAAATTTCTCTTCATCTCCGAAGGAGATTACTAGATGATTATTATATTTATTTCTTCCTTTTCTTATCATATGGCAAGAATCAGCTTTATTTGTGCCAGTATCATTCATGAGTGACTTGGTTTCTCTAGCAGCATTTAAGTTGTCCATATAATCTGTCAGTCGGATAAAAGTTCTATATGCTTTTGTTTCAATTTTTTCTTTGCCTCGACTTATTAACTGATTTTTATTTTTATGATTGGCCCTATTCTTTTCTGACTTGGCAATCATATTTTGCTGTATTGAGGCTGCCTATTGTTGTTTGAAGACTTTTTCACTTACAGTAGGAATTTTTTGATCCCACTTTTTTAGAACAGGCTGCGTTGGAGTTTGTCAGTGAACAACATTGTATCCCTTCAGCTGCTTTATTAACTTGCCAGTCTTTTTAGAGATGACAGTGTCCTATTCTTCTGATGATCTTACTTTTTCGCCAGAGACCGTAATCATGTTGACAGTCTCTTTTAGCGAATTGACCAACACCTTAATGGATAATGTATATTCTCCACTCCGATATTCTCTCGAGCCAATTTTTGAACACGAAGCAATCCTCAATGGGATGACTAACGCATCTGTGATATGGGTAGTAATTTGGATTATTTGTTTTATTAACTTCTTCTAGCCTTTTCAACTCTAGTAATTTTAAGAGGAGTACGTCTTATTTTTCTTGTCCTCCAAGGATGGCCTTTTTCCTACATAGATTTGCTTGGTGGATGAAGGGTTACTTTGCAGCAAAAGAGTTTTAACTGTATACTCTTTTTTTTTCTTTATCCACTACATAGGCTGCAAGCTTTCCCGTCTCATGTGGTTTCTGCCTTTTGGCTCGTTCAAAGATTCATCACACTTCAGATTCATATTTTGCCATCTAGCCATGACTTTGGTGACTGTTTTCTCTTTGTTACGCTGCTCTCTGGAGAGATCTGTCAGCATCACTGTTTCTCTTGTACTGATAAATCTTTTGACAAATAAGTCTTCTAATTCCGCAAAAATTGTTACTGAATTGTTAAGCAGCTCTGAGTACCATTCAAAGGCTAACCCGGAGATGCTACTAATAAATTGTCTTAGCAAATACACATCATTGCCCTCGATGTCACAGCAAGCTGCTCTAAACTGAGCTATATGTTGTTGCGGGTTTTCGAATCCATCGAACACATTAAATTTAGAGACGTTGTACCCCTAAGGATATTTTATATTATTATACTCAGCCAGATAAGGTCTCCCTTTCTTTACTCTTGCATCTTGCCTTTCTGATGCTACAAAGGCTTTTACTATCCTTTCAACCTGCACTTGTAAGCTTTTGCATTAGCCGGTTACTCGCTTGTTTCTTTTCCCTGGATATCTGGTATGCTACTTGAGGATGGCCCTATGTTCGACTAAGGCTGCTTATTGGACCGGTTCGGCCCGGAACCGGTCCGAAACTGGTCCAGTAAGAATCGGTTCGGTCCAGAACTGGTTGAACCGAGCGGTTCTAACCAGTTCCGGGCTGCAGAACCGGTCCGGACTGGTTCTGCTAGTGCAGAATCGGCTATCCGGTTCGGAATAGGATCGGTTCATATATATATATATATATGGGGGGCAGTGCCTGCGTGCACTGCCCCCAAGCACTGTATGCTGCCAGCTACATTAGATAAATTAAAAAATATATATATTTTTTTATAATGGAACAGTCATTTGACCGTTTCTGCTCCCAGCAACGGTAAAATGACCGTTTTAGACTTGAAATGACCGTTTTAAACTTAAAATGACCGTTTTAAAGTCATTTTAGACTTTTTAACATGTATTAAACTCTCTATAAATAGTAAAAATTTGTGAAGAGAATTCCTACAATTTTCATGAAATTTTTTTGCTCCTTTGCTTTGTCAAAAATTCTACAAATACATTTTAATGGCTTTTCAACGTCGACTCTCTAGCGTTCCTTCCTCAAGTTGCTAACGGAATGTATCCGAATTACGTTTCAGAACTCGATCGTCTTCCTGCACTTGGTGAGAACTTTGACGAAACTTCAGAACCTGATTTCGACCTATCTGCCGAACATGGTCCTGAGGTAAGTGGAGATATTGGCATCGACATTGGCCTGTCAACTCAATCTTCAAGTGTCTAACAAATCTCGAACGAAACGCAGTAAGGTATGAAAATTTTTTGAATTACAATTTAAGCCTAATAACAACTCGGAGAGACCTGAATACATTGCTATTTGTAAAATTTATACAGATCAATACTCATACAAACAGGATAGTACCGATAGTGGAACTGGTATATTTAAGAAGCATCTAATTAGATTTCATAAATTTGATGAAAGAACTTGTCAACCTACTACTGTAGAGCCAACTCAAACACAACTGAATCCTCAGAGTGAAACTATGCCATGATTTTTTAGAATGATAAGACACATAGAGGTTTAGTTCGATTTATTGTACGAACCGAACAACCATTTACAATATGTGAAGAGGAGGGAGTTGCTAGGCATATACATTATTCAAATCAAACAACCATATATATTATTTAATATTTACAACCTCAATATAATTGTATTTCTAAGCATACACTTAAAAAAAATTGTATGTCAATGTAAGAAGAATATAAGAAATCTCTTATTCAACACCTTAGTGACATTAGTTGAAGGGTTAGTTTAACATCCGATATTTAGACTAACATTAGTGGCGCGAGTTACTTAGTTGTTACTTGTCATTAGATCGATGAACAGTGAAAAATGTAAAAACAGATATTATCTTTAGACATATTAGATGAGGCTCATACAGGTTCAACCATTTTTTCTTACATTCGTAATGTTTGTAAAATTTATGGCATAGAGAATAAAATTTTTTCTATTACTTTGGATAATACCTCAAATAATAATTCTGCAGTTAATTTTTTACAATAATTTTAAAACCTTCTCTTTATATTTCTCTTTTTCATGTTAGATGTGCATATCATATCATAAACTTATGTGTTTCTAGTGCTTTTAATTCCGAACATTTAATTATCTATAAATTTAAGCATGCTGCAAAATAGATTCGTTTAAATTCAAATGTTAGGCGTGAATGGAAACGTGTTTGCGTAAATGCCGAAAAAAATTTTATAAAATTTTCACTACCTGTAGAAACTAGATGAAATTCACTTCATCGTTTATTCGAATCACTTTTACCGTATGAAGATTTGCTAACTATTTTTTACAATTCATATACACTTAATCAGGACCTTCAATTATGTTCCTATGATTGAAAATTTTAAAATTTTTTTTTCAAATTATTGTCTATTCACAAGGAGTCTACTGAAAGCTTTTTCAGTTTGTTATTATCCAACTTCGCCTATTTTTTTATCTTATATTTTTCAAATATTTTCAAAAATTTTTAGAGTATGGATCAGATCCAATTCTTAAAATTTTTATTGCTATATGGAACTAAAATTTAGAAAATACTTGAAAAAATTTTTACTTTTATATTCAATAGCTGCTATACTTGATCATCGTCAGGGAACCGAAGTTATTGAAATTTTTTACATAAAATATTTTGATTTCTTGGGGAGTAATACTAATGCTAAAAAATCATCAGTTTTTACAACACTTCAAGAGTTGTTTTCTCCTTATTACAGTGAGCAGATTGCGAGCAGGAATGTGCAACGTGTGGAGATACAAACAGGAACACAAAAAAAGCTTGGTATTTTCAACGTTCTTAGGTCGGCGGTGGCAAAAAGATCTCTTGCACAAGAAAAGAAAAGCAACTTATGGCGAATCTACAACACAGAGTCAAGCGCCTACAAATTTGACCTAGTTGCAGTTCTATTTACATCTCGGGGGAAAATTTGATGATGATATGAGCTTATTGGAGTAGTGGGAAAGCTCATCAAAGCAATATCTCATTCTATCTGCTTTGGCACGAGATGTTCTAGGATCTATCCTGTTTGGACAGCCCGCAGAGAATATCGAAAAGATGATAATGCTAAAATGTATGAGTGGGCAAAACATAGAAAGATGTAGAAATAAGTATCTCTGCAAAAAAGATGAAATAACCTCAATTAAGGATATGATCAAAGACATTTCGCTTAGATAATTTAAACATATAAATCATAAACTAATAAAAATTTCAGTAAAGAGAGTTAAATTATTAAATCTTGCCTATGTAAAAAAAGAAAGAAAAACCAAATAAAATATGCTAGAAAATTAACAAAAAAAATCCTACATATTTAAAAATAAATGAGGATTTATTATTTGATAAAATGTAAGGAAAACAAAGAACTAATGTAGCCCCAACTAATTGGACAATCAAATCATCCGACAAAAAATGCCTGACAATTAGACTATCTGATTGGTCCATCACTATAAAGTTGGGTTGTTAACCAACTAAATTTACATTCTTGTACTAAAAAATTTTTTTATCTTGGCACTTTACATTCTGTTATTTATTTACTACAATCTTTATTACTGCTCATTTTCATTTTGTTCCTTTCTTTCTACAGTTTTATTGTTCATAAACATATATAATCAATAAAGGAAGGAAAGACGACACATATATCCACACACTTCACACTATATAAATAAACTTAAACTATATACATACCTATATTTATGCAAACTATAGGTATATACATACTCTTATATAGCTCTTAATTTGTGTATTATTCTTGCTTATCCTCTTGCAAGTCTTCCTTGATATAAATTGCCAACTTGCTCTTGCTTAATATAACAAAAGCCCTACAATAGTAGATAACATAAAAAGAATCTAAAATTCTAAATTAGCTTTGATTTAAAGTTTAAATTTTTTAATTAATCCAATTTACCCCACTCTTGAGTGGTGCTAGTAGACCAACATTCGTTGATCCCAAAGAAATCAATCTCCTGCTTGAGGTTAGCTTTATCAAAGATTTGTGGTTGCCTTGCATCCTTATTGAATATTGCGTTCACCAGCTGTTGGGTCCTGTTGAATAATGACTTGTTCAATTAGGCTTCTTCTTCACCAGCCCTAAAATTTCATATGTGACCATCCCCAAAGTTCTTTCTTCGAGGGTAACTTCCTCGAGTAGGCTTTTTGGATAGGCCTACCCGAACAAGGCAAAAGTCACATGGCTATTTATGCAAAAACTTTCCTAACTTAAATAATAACACAGGCAACACCAAACAAATAGATTAGCTAAGTTCAATTTACAAAGTCAAAATAGTTTTAAATCAAACTTCTATAGATGGTCATGATGTGATTGAATACTTACTGGATTCCGTTGAATGACTACCACTTATGTTCACCGGAGTTTTTTGAAGGCTCATATCAGTGTTCCTCTGATTTTCATCTGACAAGGAAAAAGTCAAGTCATCCACCTTCTGTTCAGCCACAAGCTCTGAAATGGGCAAATCAAACTCTACATTTCCCAATCCTTCTTTCATAGCACCATAAGTATCAAAAGCTTGATGAGTTTCTTCAATGACTATTGAACTTTTACCTGAAAAATGATCAACCTGACAGTACCCAGGCACAAAGTTAATTAAATAATTTTCACAGGAGTGACAATCTTGCCCGGCAGACTTGGTTTCTTTTTTTGCAGTATAAATCTGATGATCCGCCTCATTTTCTGATGAAAATGTCTTACTATCAGGAAAAGAACTAAAGTTTCTATCAGTTTTTCCACTTGACTGACCATGCAAATCAACAAAGTCACTTTCCTTGAGTTCAAAGTTACTAAAATTTGTTTCACAGGATTGACAATCTTGTTCAGCAGACTGGATATCATGAATGCTATGAGATAAACCTATGCCCAGCTCCTGCATTTTTTGCTTTGCTATGTCCTTTTGATGTTCTAGGTCTGTCAATGACGAAGAAGTCCTCAAATCATTTTCTGCACCTAACTGGCTCTGCAAATCAACAATGTAATTCCCTTCTAAATTTGACTGCTCATTAAAATCACACTTTAACACAGAAGATCTGTGCACCTCATTCAACGAGAATTCTTGTTGGCCTAAACTGTCTCTAGCAAGGCCTTTGCTGGCATCTTTCTGGGAATCTGAAAAATCAAATGGATTGTGTCTGTGCAGTAAAACTGAAGGAGCTGAACCTGGAATGGCCAGCAACCCAGCAGATTCTTGTAACCCATAGGGAAGATCAAAAGGATTTCTCCTTGGAGCAGAAATAGGTGGGATTTTAGGATGAAAAAAAGACAAATCATCCATTCTAGAATCATTAATATTCAAGTCAATCAAATCCTTCTCAAATATGATTATTTGATTCTTCCTTGCTCTTCTCCTGGCAATCAAGCTTTCCAACCTCCGATTCCTTTCCATATCAGAAGAGCCAAGATCCATAACGTTTTTTTGATCATCTTCAGTCCAGGTAACAATCTGGTTGCTATTATCCTCCTCATCCAATGCCTTACATTTCTCTTCTTGCTCCACACTGTCATTGTCTGATTCATGATGCTGAGAGAACTCAATATCAGAGTTATCTGCAAATTTTAAAGCGTAATGAGGGGCTTCAGAATCTAAAAGAGGATGAAGCTCATCTAGCATTGGAATGATATCAGTAATTGAAGCATCAGAAGATGAACTCTCTGCATGATCTGATTCAGAGTTTGAGGCAGCAGTATTGCGATTATCAATTGGTTGCCAAGGTGAGCCAAGTGAAGAATCAAGCCAGTCATCAAGCTCAAGTATGTTGATCTTCGCCTTAATGCCTTCAATACTCTCAGGTTGATCAGCAACTTGGTTCAATCTCACAGGACTTTCTATTTTTTCTTTCAATGTAACTTCCCCAGTCTCCATAAACCCATCACAGAAAAGCTTCTCCTCTACAATTTTATTCTGTTCTTCAACCAAAGGACTCGGGGCAAAAAAAGTGCAATCCCCTTCATCTCCATCACAAGGAACTGCTTCACTTTGTACATGCCTCTCTATAGTAGAGCTCGCACCTTTATTCGCACATAAGTTATCAACAGATCTTTGTGCTTCCAGAGGGTAAACTTCATCATTCGTATTGTCATCCTTCTCGACCTCAGGTAAATTTGGTTCTCCATAACACAGAATAGTTCCAAGAAGAAGAGCAGTGCAGAAAATCACAGGAGAAGAAGAAACAAGAAAGGCAAACAGAGAAGGGAAAGAACTGTACAGTAAAAGCAAGAAGAAGGCCAAGCTCGCAAGAAAAGGATGATTAAAAGCAAATCTGTGAGTGCATTCAAAGGTAGACAACAGAAACTTTCTGATACATACTACAATTTCTTTCACCTCCATCGCCATATATTAGACGATGATAAATGGCACTGCAAAAGAAAGTACCCAATGGAATAATGAAGAAGTAAATCAAGCAGTTCAAGTTCAAAGGAAACAATCTACAAGCTGACATCAACACCCAAAACAACAAATCAACAACGATTCAGATCGTTGCCAATGCACAACAGCATACAACATATTTAAAAGGCGATGATGAAAAAAGATCTCTCTCCTTGAAAGTCCCTTCGAAATGAATGGTCTTTAAATTAGCAAGACGATTGCCGATCTGTGGGATTGAATAGATTAGCATACAACTGGCATGTGCGGGTAAAAATAATCCACCCCACCTCGAAAACTAATCAAAATCCTATATTCACAGATCATGCATTTCATACCACAAATCAAGAAGAAATTCAGCAAGGAAACGATAGACGAAAGGTGCCAAGGATCTGATGTGGCACTTACAAAATAAGATATCTAGAAGCTGCGACTTCTTCCTGTGACTTCACTTCGATTTGCTCCGTTTCCGGAAGGCGAAGCATTAGGCGAGAAGGTAAAGGGAGAAGAATACCTAAAGATGAAGCTTAGCGCACTCTTCCATCTTACTTTGAGGCCCAATGGGGTCCTCCATGCCTCCCGATAAGAGACCTTTTTCTTCATCCCAAGGAAAAACTTGAGAGAGAGAGAGAGAGAGAGTGGCGGTGAACGTCACCTTCATCGGTTCTGCGACAGCCATTAGGTCGGCGGCAGGACGATGAGCTGGAAAGAAATATTTTCAAAATGCTAGACTAGATACATTAATTATTTAATTAATGTTTAACCAAAATAATTAATCAGCTTAAAATTAAGCTAATTTAACATAAAATTTAAAAATCAACATATATATGAGCTGCAATATCTTTCATATAACTAAACTAATACAACAACAACAACCAAGCCTTAATCCCACTAGGTGCGGTTGGCTACATGAATCTTTTGTTTCCATTGTACTCTATCAGTTACCAAATTCTTATCTAAGTTTAAGTAACTAAGATTATTCCTTATAGTTTCTTGTCATGTCTTTTTTGGTCTCCTTCTTCCTCTTTGTACATGGACAAAATTCAATAACTCAATTTTTTTAACTGGAGCTTCAATCGGCCTATGATTTAGATGTCCAAACTATCTAGGCTAATTTTCTCTAAGTTTATCCTCAATTGGTGCAACACCAACTTTCTTTCGGATATATTCATTTATTATTCTATCCTTTCGTGTATATCCACACATCTACCTTAACATTCTCATTTCTGTAATATTTATTTTATTTATATATTTTTTCTTTACAGGCCAGCATTCAACACCATATATCATCGCTGGTATTACTACAGTTTTATAAAATTTATCTATTTCGCCATCATTTTGTATAATTGATCCAAGGTATCTAAAGCGCTCACTCTTCTTGATAATTTGATCATCAATTGTCACAACTCCAATATAAATATTTCTTTCTTGACTAAATGTGCACTTCATATATTCAGTTTTTGATCTACTGAGATAAAAATCTTTAGATTCTAGAGCATTCCTCCAAAGCTCTAGTTTCGCTTTAGCTCCCTCTATATAACAAAACTAATATAATAAAAAAATAATAAAAAAAATAAAAAAATGTAAATAAAATATAAATATTTGCAAGAATTTTTACATAAAATACGAGAAAACACTTTTGTGATTTAAAATATAGTAAAAATAAATCATATACGAACTGATAGAACTCATAAAAAATAACCAAAAATCAAAAATTTGAATCCAAATAAAAAACAAAAAACAAGCAGAAAATTTCACTTAATCAGGCAGCCAATTTTAAGTTTAATTCTATTTCAGCTAATATTTTTATTTTCATTTATGATTTTGATTTTTGAAGTACAAAAATCTACCGTTAATTAAACTTATTCTATTTAAAATATTTTATTTAAATTAATGAGATTAATTATTTCACTAAAATTAATGTAATTAGTTATCAATCGATTAAGTGTTTTATAATAAATTAAAATTATGATTTAAAATTTTGGCAAGAAACAATTATGATTTAAAATTTAATAAAAATTTATGTCAAATTTATTTTATTTATTAATTTTTGTTTAATTTTGGAATTTTCTATCAACTTTGGCATTATATTTGTTAAGCTAGATTAAAATTAATCATGTTTAAAATGACATATCGCATCATATAAAAATTTTAGGATAAATGCATCTTCTCAAATCGAAAGAACATTACAAATTAATCATAATTTTAAAAAAACTTTAATTTGGGTCAAGTTGTAAAAATTTTAGAGTTTTTATCTTAATTAAGACATAATTATTAATTTATTATTAGTATACTATGAGATTATTCTCATTTATTAACTTATGAATTTTTAAAATATAATTTTAAAATATTATTATATATATTTTTTAATTAAGATATCTTAATTGCATAATTATAATATTCAATTAAACAATACTTGTTATATAACGAATCAGTTTCCAACTATGCGTATTCCTTTTAAATTCGTTGATCAAGTAATGGGAAAAGTTCTAACTGCAGTGTTCAAATAAAATGAAATGATACGTAATAAATTGACTTTAAAAAGTAAGTATTTTATTAAAATATAATATTATACTATGAAATAATTGTATAATTACGATAATTCAAAAATAATACTTTCCAAGGTATCTATTTCGCCATCATTTTATATAATTGATCCAAGGTATCTAAAACGCTCACTCTTCTTGACAATTTGATCACCAATTGCCACAACTCCAATATAAATATTTCTTTTTTGACTAAATGTGCACTTCATATATTCAGTTTTTGATCTACTGAGATAAAAATCTTTAGATTCTAGAGCATTCCTCCAAAGCTCTAGTTTCGCTTTAGCTTCCCCTATATAACAAAACTAATATAATAAAAAAATAATAAAAAATAAAAAAATAATAAAAAAATAAAAAAATGTAAATAAAATATAAATATTTGCAAGAATTTTTACATAAAATACGTGAAAACACTTTTGTGATTTAAAATCTAGTAAAAATAAATCATATACGAACTGATAGAACTCATAAAAAATAATCAAAAATCAAAAATTTGAATCCAAATAAAAAACAAAAAACAAGCAGAAAATTTCACTTAATCAGGCAGCCAATTTTAAGTTTAATTCTATTTCAGCTAATATTTTTATTTTCATTTATGATTTTGATTTTTGAAGTATAAAAATCTACCGTTAATTAAACTAATCATCTTATTCTATTTAAAATATTTTATTTAAATTAATGAGATTAATTTCACTAAAATTAATGTAATTAATTATCAATCGATTAAGTGTTTTATAATAAATTAAAATTATAATTTAAAATTCTGGCAAAAAGAAAATTATGATTTAAAATTTAATAAAAATTTATGTCAAATTTATTTTATTTATTACTTTTTGTTTAGTTTTGGAATTTTCTATCAACTTTGGCATTATATTTTTAAGCTAGATTAAAATTAATCATATTAATTTTAAAATAACATATCACACCATATAAAAATTTTAGGATAAATGCATCTTCTCAAATCAAAAGAGCATTACAAATTAGTCATAATTTTTAAAAAACTTTAATTTGGGTCAGGTTGTAAAAACTTTATAGTTTTTATCTTAATTAAAACATAATTATTAATTTATTATTAATATATTATAAGATTATTCTTATTTATTAACTTATGAATTTTTAAAATATAATTTTAAAATATTATTATATATATTTTTAAATTTTAAATTTTTATTATAAAAAAATAAGAAATGAGAGAAATTAAATTTTAAATTTTTTTATTAAATTTTTAAATAATAGTATGAATAGAAAAGTGTAATAATCATTTAAGTATAAATGATTCAAATTAGTCAAAGAATAATCAAATTTTATAAATTTTTATCAAGAAAAACTAATAAAAATAGTGAGATTCTACAAAGATGAACTAAATTGCAGTAATTTTACAACCTTCGGGACTCAAATCAAAATTTTTAAAATATAAAACAAATTTATAATACTTTTCTGACCTCAGAGGCTCGGATGTAATTTATCTTAAATTTTAATATTAAATTTAATTATATTTAATATCATACACATATTTAAAATAAAAATTAATTTTATTTTATATCTTATGCACGTACTAAAATAATAACTAATTTATATCACATCCACACACATCTCAATATAATAACTAGCTTTATTATACATTTCTCAATAAAAAAAAATTTATCCAAATTAAACTCTAAGCTTATTAAAATTAATTTTTATAAACAAATGCACATAAATATTTTATAAGGTTATAATTTTAAATTGCAAGCCAATTTGTTTTATTCCAAATAAATCTACTAAAAAAATATTCATGCATTGAAATATTTAATGAAAAAATTTAAAAAAAAAGATGACATACAATTAGCTTTATCTATTTAGAGAAAGACTTATGATAAAGTTTTAAGAAAATATTTTGGGAGAGTTTTAAAAAATAAGTAAGTCTCTATTACTTGCATTTAAATTATTAAAAATATTTTATAAATGTATTTCAACAAACTAGCATTTTATAAAGAATTTTTTATTACAATTAGATTACATTATTGTTTAGTTATATTACTAGCCCTTCTATTGGTGGAGCTGGTGATATTTCCGCGGGGTGCTATCCTAAGAGAGTCAATCTTAGCAGCCCTATTAATGGTTGCCGACCTTGGTGGGCCGGCTTCATCTTCTTAAAAAACTTTTAAACCTTTAGTTAGGGATCGTCAAACTCTATTATGGCTACGCTTCAGATGTTTCGCAGAGGGAGAGATGGTGGAAGCTTTCTTTCTAATATCAACATCCTTCAACATCATGAACTTCTTGATCCAATTCACTAACTCCGGGAAGTTATAGGGCTTACTTAGTTTGTGGGACATGACAAGATCACTATCCATCTTAAGTCACCTCCAAAAGGCATAGAGGAGGACAACAAGGTATATTCTGTCGGCCTAGACCGCAGTAGTGAATTGCTAGTCCATGTAGGATCGCATTAAAATACTATAATATGTATAAAATTAGGCTTTAAATGCATGTATTGATATGAAATACATTAATATAATATAAAAGAGTAGTTTAATTGCTTTTATTTATCTAAAATACATTAACATATATTGAATTGATCTCTAAATATGTGTATTAAATTGAAATATATTGATATAACAATAAGTAGTTATAAAATTATTAGTATTCTGTTTTGTGCAAATATGTTAAAATACTAATTAATAATTATATAATTGTAAATATTTAGCTAAACTAATATTATAAGAAATCAGTATTTAAATACGTATATTTTATTTAAATTTAACATTATAACAATGAATAGGTGTGTAATTGGTAGTGTTAGTGTAAAATTCATTGATATGTAATAAGTTGGTCTTCAAAAGTGTATAGGGATTGCGGCTGTTGGAGCTATCATTCGAAATTCTAAAGGTCATTTCCTGGGTGCCAAAGGCTCTTATTTATCTACACAGGCTGCTGATATTGCAGAACTACATGCTGCTCTCGTTGCTGTGGAGTTAGCCAAACCGTGGATTGGCAGAGTTCAAAGAGTATGGCTTGAAGGCGATTCCCAGAGGATTGTTCTACAGCTTCAATCAGCCCTCTACGGCACGCAGCAGCCCTCCCCAGCGGAACTTTCGGATGCTATTCACATTTTGCTCTCTTTTCAATTTTGTAAAATATCTCATGTATACAGGCAAGCTAATATGGCCGCCGACTATATCGCTTCCTTTGCTCTTTCTTCAGATGTTAGTTGGGAGTGGAATACGTCTCTCCCTCCTGATTTTTGTGCAATCCTCTTTAAGGATTGCTTATCCTGTATTTGATACTTTGTTTTTATTGCTTTAATGCGTAGGTTACGACCGACTTTCAAAAAAAAAAAAGTGTATAGTTATTTGATATACTAGCATATATCATCAAATAGTTATGTAATTACTAATATTTAATTTAAATACCTTGATAGTTATTAAATTGATTCCAAAATACGTGTATTTAGTAGAGATATGTAGACATAATGATGAATAGTTATTAAATTACATTGATATATGAAAATTGCTCTGTAATGCGTGTATTCAACCTAAACTTGTCAATATAGTAACAAATAATAGTATAATTATTAGCATTCAATTGTAATATATTGATATTAATGATCAGCCTCTAAATCATTTATTTAGTTGAAATACATCTATATATCATAAAATAATATGTAATTACTGATATTCAATTAGTACACCTTGATATGTATTAAATTAGTACTTAAAATGTGCATTTAGTTAAAATAGATCAATATAATAACAAAAAGTTATAAAATTATTAACATTCGGTTAAAATATTATGATATATAATGAATTAATATCTAAATACTAATATTCTATTTGATCACATTAAAATTACATTGAATAGTTACATAATTATAAGTATTAAGTTAAAATAACTTGATATATAATGAATCGGTCTTTAAGTGTGTGTATTCAACATAAATGTGTCAATATAGCAATGAATAATCACATCGTTGCCAGAGTTTAGTTAAAATAATTTGATATGTAATATATTCGTTTGTAAAATTATGTATTTAGTTGAAATATATCAATATATTATTAAATAATTGTATAATTACTATTATTTAATTAACATAACTTAATATATATTGAATTTATTCTTAAATGAGTGTATTTAGTTAAAACATATCAAAATAACAATGAATATCTTTAAAATTATTAGTATTTCATTAAAATACTTTGTTATATGACGAATCAGTAGCTAAATACTAGTGCTATATAAAAATATAATAAAATAGCATTAAATAATTGTATAGTTATAAATATTCATTTAAATTAACTTAATATGCAAAAAAAAATAGACTCTATGTTTATATTCAGCGTAAAATTAACAATATCGCAATGAATAGATTTATAATTACTAGTATTCTATTAAAATATATTAATATATTATGAATTAGTCTCTGTAAGCAGGTTTTATACGAAATACTTTAATATATTATCAAACAGACCTTATTATTTAGGCCCTATTTGGCGCGAGGACNAAAGTTGATATTTTTATTTTAAATTATTGAGTATATAAAGTAAAATAATATTTTTTATATTTTTAATTTGTGTAAAATAATTTAAAATATTTATTTATTATTATTATTATTATTTTTTTAATTAGTATCATTTTAGTCCTGTTTTAGTCCTATTTTGGTCCTATTTTGGTCCTAGCGCCAAACAGGGCCTTAGTAATTCAAAGTCAAAATGCTAATATTCTGTCCAAATTAATTGGCTAAGTATCACATAATAATATAATTGTGTATTCAGTTAAAATAAATTGTTATATATTGTATCGATTTCTAAATGGAGATATTCAGCTTAACTTCCTCGAAATAGTTATAAATAATTGTATCATTAATAATGTTCTGTTAAAATATATTTATATATAACAAATGAGTATTTAAAAGTATGTATTAAGTTAAAATACATCATGTCATCAAATATTTATATAATTAGTAGTATTCTATTAATAATTTTAATATGTATTAAATGATCTCTAAATATGTATATTCAGTTAAGATATATTAATATAATAATGAATAAGTATAAAATTATCAAAATATTATTAAAATATCTTAATTGCATATTTGTAATATTCAATTAAATAGTACTTGATGCCTAATGAATTAGTCTCCAAGTATGCTTATTCATTTTAAATTCGTTGATCAAGTAATGGGTAAAGTTATAATTACTAGTGTTCAGTTAAAATAAAATGATATATAATAAATTGACTTTAAAATGTGAGTATATCATGAAATAGTTGTATAATTATAGCTATTCGAAAATAATTTTTCGATATGTATAGAATTGGTCTCTAAATATATGTAATCAGCTGAAATACTTCGACATATTAATAAATAAATTATAAAATTATCTGCATTCTATTAAAACATCTTCATAGTTATGAATCAGTGTCAAAATACTAGTTTCTATTGAAATTCATTAAAATAATATAGAGTAGTTTTATAATTGTACGTATTTAGTAAAATAATATGACTAGCAATAAATCGGCCTCTAAATTCAACTTAAATTTATTAATATGACAACAATAGTATTTATTTCAAATACCTTGATATACAATTCGAGTCCAAATACTTGCATCCTTTTCAAATAAAATGAAGTAATATTGTATAGTAGCATAATTACAAATATTTTATTAAAATAATATAATATGTAATGAAATGCTTTCCAAATACAAGTCTTTTACCCAAACTCATTAATATGGGAATGAATAAATGTGTAATTGCTATTATTGAACTAAAATATATTGATATAGGCATTAGTCTCTAGAAGCATGTATTTAATGGAAATACATCAATGTGTCATCCAATATATACATAATTAAATGTATTCAACTAAAATATTTTGATATTAATTGAATTAGTTTCAAAATATGTGTATTTAATTGAAATAAGTCAATATAATAATAATTATTGTGAAATTACCACCACACTATTAAAATATTTCGATGAGTAAAGAATCAACTTCTAAATGCTAGCATTACGTCAAGTACATTGAAACATCATCAGTAGTTGCACAGTTGCCAATGTTCTGTTAAAATAAGTTGATTTGTAACAAATCGATCTTCAAACTCATGTATTAAGCATAAACTTCTTGAGATAGTAATGGATAGCTGTATAAGTTTTAGTTTTCAATTAAAATATACTAATATAGTAGGCATTATGTGTGTAATTAGAGTATAATAGTAAAAAACTTTCATATAGACAACATAGAAATCAAATTGCATATATTCTCTTCAAATACAATAAACACTAATTGAATACTCACACAATTGCTTGTATTAAGTAAAAATAATTTATTATGCAATGAATCGTACTCTGAAAGCTTGTACAACACTTGAATTTAACGTAATGCAATGAATAGCTATAAAAACATCATTATTTAACTCAAATTAATCGATATGTCATAAATCAGACACTAAAAGAGCCTATTCTCTTAAACTTGATCAATATACCGATAAAAAATATGCAATTGTACGTATTACATTAAAATACAATCAAATATCCCTAATAGATCGCCAAATATCAATTTTCAATTAAAATATATCAATATGACAAACATTAAATATGTAATCAAAGTATAATATTAAAAAACCTTCATATAGACAAGATCAAAGTTAAATTACATATATTCTCTTCAAATACAAAAAAAACTAATTGAATGCTCACACAATTGCTTGTATTCAGTTGAAATAACATATTATGTAATAAATCGTACACTGAATGCTTGTACACCACTTGAATTCAACATAATGCAATGAATAGATGCAAAAAAATTACTATTCAACTAAAATTCATTGATATATCATAAATCAGTTCTTAAAAGAGCTTATTTTCTTAAACTTAATTGATATACTGACAAAAAATGTGTAATTATAGGTGTTGCATTAAATCCCAATCAAATGTCCCTAATAGATCGCCAAATATCAATTTTTGATTGAAATACATCAATATAGCAAACAATAAGTGTGTATTCAGAGTATAATGTTAAAAAACCTTTATACAGACAAGATCAAAGTCAAATTGCATATATTCTCTTCAAATATAATAAAAACTAATTGAATACTCACACAATTGCTTGTATTCAGTTAAACTAACTTATTATGCAATGAATCGTACTTTGAATGCTTGTACACTACTTGAATTCAACGTAATGCAATGAATAGCTGCCAAAATATCACTATTCAACTCAAATTCATTGATATGTCATAAATCAGTCCCTAAAAGAGCGTATTCTCCTAAACTTGATCGATATACGAACAAAAAAATGTGTAATTGTAGGTGTTATATTAAAATACAATCAAATGTCCCTATTAGATCGTCAAATATCAATTTTCGATTGAAATACAACTTTATAGCAAACATTAGTATAGACGAGATCAAAGTCAAGTTACATATTATCTCTTCAAATACATTAAAAATTAATTGAATACTCACAAAATTGCTTGTATTTATTTAAAATAATTTATTATATAATGAATCGTACTCTGAATGCTTGTACTCCGCTTGAATTCAATGTAATGCAATGAATAGCTACAAAATATCACTATTCAACTTAAATTCATCGATATGTCATAAATCAGTCATTAAAAGAGTATATTCTTTAAAACTTGATTAATATACCGACACAAAGATGTGTAATTATATGTATTATATTAAAATACAATCAAATACAACCATATGTAAATATTAGGTGTGTAATTAGAGTATTATATTAAAAACCTTCATATAGACAAGACCAAAGTCAAATTGCATATATTCTCCTCAAATACAATAAAAACTAATTGAATACTCACACAATTGCTTTTATTCAGTTAAAATAAATTATTATGCAATGAATAATACTCTGAATGCTTTTACACCACTTGAATTCAACGTAATACAATGAATAGCTGCAAAAATATCACTATTCAACTCAAATTCATTGATATGTCATAAATCAGGCCCTAAAAGCGTCTATTCTCTTAAAATTGATCAATATACTGATAAAAAAGATGTGTAATTATAGGTATTACATTAAAACACAACCAAATATGCCTAATAGATCGCCAAATATCAATTTTCGATTGAAATACAGCTATATAGCCAATATTAGGTATGTAATCAGAGTATTATATTAAAAAATCTTCATATAGACAAAATCAAAGTCAAGTTACATATATTTTTCTTCAAAAACAATAAAAACTAATAAAATACTCACAAAATTGCTTGTATTCATTTAAAATAACTTATTATGCAATGAATCGTACTCTGAATGCTTGTACTCCGCTTGAATTCAATGTAATACAACGAATAGCAACAAAAATATTACTATTTAACTTAAATTCAGTGATATGTCATAAGTCAGTCTCTAAAAGATCCTATTCTCTTAAACTTGATCGATATACAGAAAAAAGATGTGTAATTGTAGGTATTACATTAAAACGCAATCAAATATCCCTATTAGATCGCTAAATATCAATTTTCGATTGAAATATATCAATATAGCAAACATTAAGTGTGTAATCAGAGTATAATGTTAAAAAACTTTTGTATAGATAAGATCAAAGTCAAATTGCATATATTCTCTTAAAATATAATAAAAACTAATTGAATACTCATACAATTGCTTGTATTCAGTTAAACTAACTTATTATACAATGAATCGTACTCTGAATGCTTGTACACTACTTGAATTCAATGTAATGCAATGAATAGCTGCCAAAATATCATTATTCAACTAAAATTCATTGATATGTCATAAATTAGCCTTTAAAAGAGCCTATTCTCTTAAACTTGATCGATATACTGATAAAAAGACGTGTATTTGTAGGTGTTACATTAAAACACAATCAGATATCCCAAATAGATCACCAAATATCAATTTTCGATTGAAATATATTAATATAGCAGAAATGAGGTGTGTAATCAGAATATAATGTTAAAAAATTTTCATATAGACAAGATCAAAGTCAAGTTATATATAATCTCTTTAAATACAATAAAAACTAATTGAATACTCACAAAATTGCTTGTATTCATTTAAAATAACTTATTATGTAATGAATCGTACTCTAAATGCCTGTACTCCGCTTGAATTCAATGTAATGCAATGAATAGCTACAAAAACATCACTATTCAACTCAAATTCATTGTTATGTCATAAATCAGTCCCTAAAAGAGTCTATTATTTAAAACTTGATCAATATACCGACAAAAAAGATGTGTAATTATAGGTTTTACATTAAACCGCAATCAAATGTCCCTAATAGATAACCAAATATCAATTTTCGATTGAAATACATTAATATAGCATACATTAGGAGTGTAATCACAGTATAATGTTAAAAAACCTTCATATAGACAAGATCAAAGTCAAGTAACATATAATCTATTCAAAAATACAATAAAAACTAATTGAATACTCAAAAAATTGCTTGTATTCTTTTAAAATAATTTATTATGCAATGAATCGTGCTCTGAATGCTTGTACTCCGCTTGGATTCAATGTAATGCAATGAATAGCTACAAAAACATCACTATTCAACTAAAATTCATTATTATGTCATAAATTAGTCCCTAAAAGGGCCTATTCTCTAACACTTGATCAATATACCGACAAAAAGATGTGTAATTGTAGGTATTACATTAAACTGCAATCAAATATCCCTAATAGATCATCAAATATCAATTTTCAACTAAAATACATTAATATAGGAGGCATTAGGTTTGTAATCAGAGTATAATATTAAAAAATCTTCATATAGACAAGATCGTAGTCAAATTGCATATATTCTCTTCAAATACAAGAAAAACTAATTGAATACTCACACAATTGCTTGTATTCATTTAAAATAACTTGTTATGCAATAAATCGTACTCTGAATGCTTGTACACCACTTAAATTCAATGTAATGCAATGAATAGTTGCAGAAATATCACTATTCAATTCAAATTCATTGATATATCATAAATCAGTCTCTAAAAGAGCCTATTCTCTTAAACTTGATCGATATACTGACAAAAAGACATATAATTGTAGGTGCTACATTAAAACACAATCAAATGCCCCTAATAGATCGCCAAATATCAATTTTCGAATGAAATACAACTATATAGCAAACATTAGGTGTGTAATCAGAGTATTATGTTAAAAAATATTCATATAGACAAGATCAAAGTTAAATTACATATAATCTCTTCAAATACAGTAAAAACTAATTGAATACTCACAAAATTGCTTGTATTTATTTAAAAAAACTTATTATGCAATGAATCGTACTCTGAATGCTTGTACTCCACTTGAATTCAATGTAATGCAACGAATAGCTACAAAAACATCACTATTGAACTCAAATTCATTGTTATGTAATAAATCAGTCCCTAAAAGAGGCTATTCTCTAAAACTTGATCAATATACCGACGAAAAAATGTGTAATTGTAGGTATTACATTAAACCGCAATCAAATGTCCCTAATAGATTACCAAATATCAATTTTCAATTGAAATATATTAATATAGCAGACATTAAGTGTTTAATTAGAGTATAATGTTAAAAAACCTTCATATAAACAAGATCATTGTCAAATTGCTTATATTCTCTTAAAATACAAGAAAAAGTAATTGAATACTCACACAATTGCTTGTATTCAGTTAAAAATAACTTGTTATGCAATAAATCATACTCTGAATGCTTGTACATCACTTAAATTCAACATAATACAATGAATAGTTGCAAAAATATCACAATTCAACTCAAATTCATTGATATGTCATAAATTAGTCCCTAAAAGAGCCTATTCTCTTAAACTTGATGGATATACTGACAAAAAGATGTGTGATTATAGGTGTTACATTAAAACACAACCAATGCCCCTAATAGATCGCCAAATATTAATTTTCGATTGAAATACAATTATATTGCAAACATTAGGTGTGTAATCAGAGTATTATGTTAAAAAACCTTCATATAGACAAGATCAAAGTTAAGTTATATATAATCTGTTCAAATACAATAAAAACTAATTGAATACTCACAAAATTACTTGTATTCATTTAAAATAACTTATTATGCAATGAATCGTACTCTGAATGCTTGTACTCCACTTGAATTAAATGTAATACAATGAATAGCTACAAAAATATCACTATTCAACTTAAATTCAGTGATATGTCATAAGTTACTCTCTAAAAGAGCCTAGTCTCTTAAACTTGATCGATATACTTAAAAAAAGATATGTAATTGTAGGTGTTATATTAAAAAGCAATCAAATGTCCCTATTAGATCGCTAAATATTAATTTTCAATTGAAATACAGCTATACAGCAAACATTAGGTGTGTAATCAGAGTATTATGTTAAAAAACCTTCATATAGATATGATCAAAGTCAAGTTACATATAATCTCTTCAAATACAATAAAAACTAATTGAATACTCACAAAATTGCTTGTATTCATTTTAAATAACTTATTATGCAATAAATCGTACTCTGAATGCTTGTACTCCGCTTGAATTCAATGTAATGCAACGAATAGCAATAAAAACATCACTATTCAACTCAAATTCATTGTTCTGTCATAAATCAGTCCCTAAAAGAGGCTATTCTCTAAACCTTGATCAATATACCAAAAAAAAGATGTGTAAATGTAGGTATTACATTAAACCGTAATCAAATGTCCCTAATAGATTACCAAATATTAATTTTCAATTGAAATATATTAATATAGCAGACATTAAGTGTTTAATCATAGTATAATATTAAAAAACTTTCATATAAACAAGATCAAAGTCAAATTACATATATTCTCTTAAAATACAAGAAAAACTAATTGAATACTCACACAATTGCTTGTATTCAGTTAAAAATAACTTGTAACGCAATAAATCGTACTCTGAATGCTTTTACATCACTTAAATTCAACATAATGCAATGAATAGTTGCAAAAACATCACTATTCAACTCAAATTCATTGATATGTCATAAATCAGTCCCTAAAAGAGCCTATTCTCTTAAACTTGATCGATATACTGACAAAAAGATGTGTAATTATAGGTGTTACTTTAAATCGCAATCAAATGTCCCTAATAGATTACCAAATATTAATTTCCGATTGAAATACAACTATATTACAAACATTAGGTGTGTAATCAGAGTATTACGTTAAAAAACCTTTATATAGATAAGATCAAAGTTAAGTTACACATAATCTTTTTCAAATACAATAAAAACTAATTAAATACTGACAAAATTGCTTGTATTCATTTAAAATAACTTATTATGCAATGAATTGTACTTTGAATGCTTGTACTCCACTTGAATTCAATATAATGCAATGAATAGCTACAAAAATATTACTATTAAACTTAAATTCAGTGATATGTCATAAGTTAGTCCCTAAAAGCATCTATTCTCATAACATTGATTAATATACTGACAAAAAGATGTGTAATTATAGGTGTTATATTAAAACACAACCAATGCCCCTAATAGATCGCCAAATATTAATTTCCGAATGAAATACAACTATATAGCAATATTAGGTGTGTAATCAGAGTATTATGTTAAAAAACATTCATATAAACAAGATCAAAGTTAAATTACATATAATCTATTCAAATAAAGTAAAAACTAATTGAATACTCACATAATTGCTTGTTTTCAGTTAAACTAACTTATTATGCAATGAGGCGTACTTTGAATACTACTTGAACTCAACGTAATGCAATGAATAGCTGCCAAAATATCACAATTCAACTCAAATTCTTTGATATGTCATAAATCTGTCCCTAAAAGAGCCTATTCTCTTAAACTTGATCGATACACTGACTAAAAAGATGTGTAATTATAGGTGTTATATTAAAACACAACCAATGCCCCTAATAGATCGCCAAATATTAATTTCCGAATGAAATACAACTATATAGCAATATTAGGTGTGTAATCAGAGTATTATGTTAAAAAACATTCATATAGACAAGATCAAAGTTAAATTACATATAATCTATTCAAATACAGTAAAAACTAATTGAATACTCATAAAATTGCTTGTATTCATTTAAAATAACTTATTATGCAATGAATCGTACTCTGAATGCTTGTACTCCTCCTGAATTCAATGTAATGCAACAAATAGCAACAAACATATCACTATTCAACTTAAATTCAGTGATATGTCATAAGTCAGTCCCTAAAAGATTCTATTCTCTTAAACTTGATCGATATACAGAAAAAAAGATGTGTAATTGTAGGTGTTACATTAAAACGCAATCTAATGTCCCTATTAGATCGCTAAATATCAATTTTCGATTGAAATACATCAATATAGCAAACATTAAATGTGTAATCAGAGTATTATGTTAAAAAACCTTCGTATAGATAAGATCAAAGTCAAATTGCATATATTCTCTTCAAATATAATAAAAACTAATTGAATACTCATACAATTGCTTGTATTCAGTTAAACTAACTTATTATGCAATGAATTGTACTCTGAATGCTTGAACACTACTTGAATTCAACGTAATGCAATGAATAGCTGCCAAAATATCACTATTCAATTAACATTCATTGATATGTCATAAATCAGCCTCTAAAAGAGCCTATTCTCTTAAACTTGATCGATATACTGACAAAAAGACGTGTAATTGTAGGTGTTACATTAAAACACAATCAGATATCCCTAATAGATCACCAAATATCAATTTTCGATTTAAATATATTAATATAGCAGAAATGAGGTGTGTAATCAGAATATAATGTTAAAAAATTTTCTTATAGACAAGATCAAAGTCAGGTTATATATAATCTCTTTAAATACAATAAAAACTAATTGAATACTCACAAAATTGCTTGTATTCATTTAAAATAACTTATTATGCAAAGAATCGTACTCTAAATGCTTGTACTCCGCTTGAATTCAATGTGATGCAACGAATAGCTACAAAAACATCACTATTCAACTCAAATTCATTGTTATGTCATAAATCAGTCCCTAAAATAGGCTATTCTCTAAAACTTGATCAATATACCGACGAAAAGATGTGTAATTATAGGTATTACTTTAAATCGCAATCAAATGTCCCTAATAGATTACCAAATATTAATTTTCAATTGAAATATATTAATATAGCAGACATTAAGTGTTTAATCAAAGTATAATGTTAAAAACCTTCATATAGACAAGATCATAGTCAAATTGTATATATTCTCTTAAAATACAAGAAAAACTAATTGAATGCTCACACAATTGCTTGTATTCAGTTAAAAATAACTTGTTATGCAATAAATCGTACTCTGAATGCTTGTACTCCGCTTGGATTTAATGTAATATAATGAATAGCTACAAAAATATCACTATTCAACTCAAATTCATTGTTATGTCATAAATTAGTCCCTAAAAGAGCCTATTCTCTAACACCTGATCAATATACCGACAAAAAAATGTGTAATTGTAGGTATTACATTAAACCGCAATCAAATGTCCCTAATAGATCACCAAATATCAATTTTCAACTAAAATACATTAATATAGCAGGCATTAGGTTTGTAATCAGAGTATAATATTAAAAAATCTTCATATAGACAAGATCGTAGTCAAATTG
Organism: Apostasia ramifera; assembly: GCA_019297695.1. Taxonomy (NCBI): domain Eukaryota; kingdom Viridiplantae; phylum Streptophyta; class Magnoliopsida; order Asparagales; family Orchidaceae; genus Apostasia; species Apostasia ramifera. The sequence goes on along the minus strand of JAEMOT010004238.1, from coordinate 1,188 downwards.
CATATATTCTCTTCAAATACAAGAAAAACTAATTGAATACTCACACAATTGCTTGTATTCATTTAAAATAACTTGTTATGCAATAAATCGTACTCTGAATGCTTGTACACCACTTAAATTCAACGTAATGCAATGAATAGTTGCAGAAATATCACTATTCAATTCAAATTCATTGATATATCATAAATCAGTCTCTAAAAGAGCCTATTCTCTTAAACTTGATCGATATACTGACAAAAAGATGTGTAATTATAGGTGTTACTTTAAATCGCAATCAAATGTCCCTAATAGATCACCAAATATTAATTTCCGATTGAAATACAACTATATTACAAACATTAGGTGTGTAATCAGAGTATTATGTTAAAAAACCTTCATATAGATAAGATCAAAGTTAAGTTACACATAATCTTTTTTAAATACAATAAAAACTAATTGAATACTCACAAAATTGCTTGTATTCATTTAAAATAATTTATTATGCAATGAATTGTACTTTGAATGCTTGTACTCCACTTGAATTCAATATAATGCAATGAATAGCTACAAAAATATTACTATTCAACTTAAATTCAGTGATATGTCATAAGTTAGTCCCTAAAAGCATCTATTCTCATAACATTGATTAATATACTGACAAAAAGATGTGTAATTATAGATATTACATTAAAACACAATCAAATAACTCTAATAGATCGCCAAATATCAATTTTTGCTTGAAATACAACTATATACAAACATTAGGTATGTATTTAGACTATTATGTTAAAAAACCTTCATATAGATAAGATCAAAGTCAAATTACATATATTCTCTTCAAATACAATAAAAACTAATTGAATACTCACATAATTGCTTGTATTCAGTTAAACTAACTTATTATGCAATGAGTCGTACTTTGAATACTACTTGAATTCAACGTAATGCAATGAATAGCTGCCAAAATATCACAATTCAACTCAAATTCTTTGATATGTCATAAATCAGTCCCTAAAAGAGCCTATTCTCTTAAACTTGATCGATATACTGACTAAAAAGATGTGTAATTATAGGTGTTATATTAAAACAGAACCAATGCCCCTAATAGATCGCCAAATATCAATTTCCGAATGAAATACAATTATGTAGCAATATTAGGTGTGTAATCAGAGTATTATGTTAAAAAACATTCATATAGACAAGATCAAA
>JAEMOT010004237.1:297974-314989 GCA_019297695.1 Apostasia ramifera | reverse complement strand
TTTACATATAATATTATAAAGTATATAAAATATGTGAAATATGTGAAATGCATAAAATTTAAATGAATATGGTGTGATAGTGGTAATATTTACGAATTGACGGTGAAATACGTAATTTCGTGTAAATTTTATGTCCTGTATGTAAAAATCCCTTTATTATTTTACTAAAAATTTTGAAATATATATTGTTTGGTAAGTAGAATATTAATGCACATAATTTTAGCATAAATTTAAAATATGAATTCACTTCTTTTAAAATCTATGCAATGTCATTTTGTGTTCATATAAATATACTCATATAAAAATACAACAAATATTTATGTTAAAATTTTATACTATTATGTGATTATGTTATATAGAAGTACAAAATTTATATATTTTTTAAATAAAAAACAATAATTTTATATGAAAATTATTATTATTATTTTCTATGTAATATTTGCACATGCATAAATGAATTTTTATATATATACTTAAATGCATAAATAAGTATATATAAATATATATATATATATATATAATATTTATGTATATTTTTATTTAACTATTTAGTTGAATCTATATATTTTATTTAAGATATGTATATTTTATACTGATATAATCTTATAGGAATGAAAAATTATAATAAATTTTGTATCATATTTATCGATGAGAAGTGCTTGTTTTTTTTTAATAGATTGAGAAGTGTATGTTATGTTATGCGATTACAATAATTGATAGTATAAAAATATGAAGTACTACCGAGGTAGCACCTCATAGTATTAAAAAAATAAAAAATAATATTATGCATTAATTTGTATTTTCACGAGGTTCAATTTTCAGTTCTGCAGAGCGTTATAAGGAGGACATAAATGAGATAAATTTGTACAGCTACACAATGACATGTAAATACCGGAAGCATGCTGTGCACTGCAAATGAGCATTGTGCACTGCACAAAGCCGCACGGTATCATTTATATGCTAGGTGTATTGTGCACTGCAAATACATATTGCGCGCGTGGAAAGTATTTGCGAAGGTAATATATAATTATGTAAATACATAAATATATAATTTGCAAAAGTTTTATGAATTTCATGATTTAACTTATAATTAAAAAATATCTGATATAACTCGTAGCTTTTGCATTAGAGAGCTACTTATTTGAGTGATTAATTTTATTTGAGATAAAATATAATTTCTTAAATGCTTTTTGAGATTTATGAGGACTTAAAATAAATTTAATTTCTTTTTGAATGTGTTAAAATATAAAGAAAAATTATTTTTTACTTAAAAATTTTATGAAAGAAATCAAATAAAATTTAATACTAAAAAAACTATTCATGTTAAATTATTGGATAAATTATACTTGATCTCTAAATTTAGAATATAATAACATTCCAATCTATATTTTTAGAATTTTAATTTCCAAGTCTTTGATTTTTAAAATTTTAACATTTTTTTCTAAATATTTTATTATTAAATTTTTTTAAATTACAATTATAACATCTTCTCTCTTCACTACCAGCACAAAGAGAGGAGAAAGGCATAATTAGATTTTTAAAAAATAATAATAATAATAATAATAAATTTAAAAAATAATTTAAATGTTAAAATTTAAAAAATTAACGACCTAAATGATGAATTTTGAAAATATATACCTGAATATTATTATATTCTAAATTCAGAGGCTTACTCTAAATTTGATATAAGTTTCTTAAATAAATCAGATTAATTTTTATTCAAAATTGATGTAAGTTTGTTTCACTTTATGAAAATTGGTACCGATTGATTTGAAGAATTGATTTTAATCGAAACCTATTTGATCTCATCGATTCTAGGTCGGACTAACTAGAATTGATCCATTGGATGGTCCTGATAGCATTATATTTATTACATCTGGATCCGCGCCGCCTCATCTGGAGCGTACACATGAAAGCTTACATGATATCGACATCACAGGCCTTCAGCATCGTACAAGAAAGATATCACACCGAACAGCAAGTGTTGAAGAGGCCAAGACGAAAGAATCACGTCGAACTGACAGAAGACTTGTGAGGTACAGAGGACCATACCACTTTTAAGAATTATGATCCTCTCTACCCCTCAGACAGTACTGTCCGTACACCTGGCAGCCGAGGTCATGACGTGACTGTCTGGCAGGCATTGCTGGTCTGACACCAGAGATGAAGCTCATTCTGTTGAAGTGACCTCACGAATTAGATTAAGGTATAAAAATCGCATTGTAACATGAAAAAAAGGGATCTTTTTTCTTCTTTTCTTCCTCAAGTTCTCAATTCCCTCTCTAACTGTAATTTCATTGCTTTATATTAGTGAAAACCTTTGAAGCCTCCTCGAAAGGAGCCGTAGTTTTTTCGCTCAGTCAGTTTTTCACGTAAAAAATTCTTTTTGTTTTTCTGATTATTTTCTTGTCACAATAATATTCATCCGGTGACATTCCAAAATACTCTATCAAACAAAATTCCAAAATATTTTTGGCAATTTCTCACCAAATTATCATTTTAATTCATATTATTATTATTATTATTATTATTATTATTATTATTATTATTGCTGTGTAGGCCAGAATAGTTTTTGTCGTGATTCGGATAGGATCCCGTGAATGAAAAGAAAATCTGTTTTAACGTCACTGGTCCATCCATGGTAGATATGGATAGCTCTATTCTTAGATTTTGACTACTCGAATATTTGATCTAATTCAAAAAAGCTCGTCTTGCGATAATTTTAAAAAATAAATAAATATAAAAATTAAATTTTTGTAATAAGGTGGTGGGCCGAGAGATTAGGTCGTTCTATTTTGAACCAATCTCGAGTCTAGAGATTATTATCTTATACATATCGTTCTGTTTTGTTAGCACAATATTATCCTAAAATTCAGTAGCCGCTAAAGGCAGTATTCTCTTTTGTACTCACTTTGTGATTATAGTAATCTTTTCTTTTGTTCGTAATTTTTTCTCATATTTTGAAAATTTTGCGTAATTCTATATGGCTCTGTTTGACGCGAGAACTAAAATCAAGAATAAAATGGTACTAATTTAAAAAATAATAATAATAAATAATTTTTTTAACTATTCTATATAAATTTTAATATAAAAATTTTATTTTACTTCACAAAGTCAATAATTTTTAATAAAAATATTAACTTTATTTCACATCCTAAATCAAAATACTCGATTAGAATATTTTAATTTAGGATGTAAAATAAGTAAATTTTTTATAAAAAATTATTCAGTATGTGAAATAAAATAATATTTTTATTAAAATTTATGTAGAATAATTTAAAAATTTATTTATTATTATGATTATTTTTTTTTAAACGAGTATCATTTTACTTCTGATTTTAGTCTTCGCATTAAACAGGACCTATACGCAATCGTATTTCTCTAATTTTTATAAATTAAAAAAATATGAAAGATGTTCAAACTATAATTTATGAATAATATGATTTTGAATGTTATATGATAGTTAAATCAAAATTTTATTTTACCATTTTTTTTTTATTTTAACGTCAGAAAATATTTCACTACGTGTGCTACCGTGAGTAAATTACCCAAATTGAATTTTTAAAAATGAAATTATTTAACTTAGTAAATTAATTATATCAATATGTAGTAAATAAAATAAATAACGTATAATAAATATACTAACATGATTATGTTACTCAAGTTAATATAATAGATATTAAATAATAAAAATTTCTATTAATCGGAGAAAGCCATGCAGGTGAGCGGGACATCACATTGCTGAGCAGCCGAACAGACTGTCTGGTTAGCTGATCAGACGTTCCAGTAGTTAATCAGACCACCTATTAGCTCTAATCGGATAGTTCATATGGTTATCAAATCAAGTAGATATTTGTCTAAAAAAATAAATATAATTTGAGATTAGGTAGATATTTATTTGAAATAGTAAATATCGTATATAACTATATCTTTTTCAATTAATATTTACTTGATTTTAATTTATATCTACTTTTTTGGATAAATACCTACCTAGTACTGACTTATCTGGTGGCCAACTTGTTATCTCGTGATCTGCAAAGCGGCATCTGAAGCGTACACGTGGAAAGCAGCCCCAGTTACCGGACGAACGGTCAAGGCGAAAGGCAGATAATCTCCCCGAAGACGAAAAACATCAAGACGAAGAGTCTCCAAGTCGAACATCCGTACCGGTACGGACCGCTCAATAGGACATGGAATGGGCCCCCTGCGCGTCATGAAAAGAGGTATGGTCCACAGCAAGTGTCATACATCCGTACCATCATGGCCGGCGGCCTACAGGATAGGGGGACAATCGTTGAAGCTTCTTAAGTCATTTCACACTTCAGAGTCATAAGAAATTTAGACTATAAATTGTAATCCAACAGAGGAGAGGGGGCCTTTTTTTTCTCTTTTTTGGGGCTCTTGATCTGTCTCAAGAACCCTTCTTATTACCTTTGTAATACTCTTTTTCGACTAGTGGAGCTCATTTTGAAGCCACCCAGAGTGTGACGCCGTGGTTTTCCGTCCTACCGATTTCCCCTTCTAAAAGCAGTCTATTTTTGTTATCAACACAACTAGATGGTTCAATCGGTCAACCAAATCATCCGATCGGCCAACTAGATCATATGTTTGATCATTTGGCAACTTAATGCTGTTTGCAGCATTATGCACGAAGCGGAGACTTCTCACCATCGTGGCTTTCCTCGATTGGTAAATAGATTCCCGATATAATTACATAACCGAACCTAATAATTTTTTCTATATCAGATGGTATTAGCCTTAAATAAACATAAAAATTTGAGGATTAGCTAAGTTTAATTGGTTAATTGCTCCAAATGATCTGAGATTTTCCTCTTTGTTAAGAGCTAAACCACACCAAAAACCTTATAAATGCTTGAGCTTCAAAATTTGTGTTTATAATCAAACCTTAATTAAGATCAACCTCAAGTAACAATGAAATTGAACAGGAGCTAGAGAAATACAACTAAAATGGGGAAATGAACTAACAAAATCTATCCCAAATTCGAACAATCCTGAGAGATTTTACGTCTTTTCCTCAAAATTTTCAATAATATCGAGAATTTGGCGTCTACCATGCCAACTAACATTCTTTCGTATAATTTCTAATGCATGAAATATTTTATATCCCACACAATGACAAGCTTTTTTTCGACTATACATCTATTGTAAAGAATAGCTAAATATTCAAATGCTTCCCTGTCACTCGTTTAAGTTAATCATCAAATAAATCTAGCAGAATATTTTCTACTAACTTGGCTACTCTAGTACGAACACTTTTTTTGAATTGTGACTACGGATATATATCATATTGTGTCATTGTCGAACATAGTTTAGGACACAGACATGAAAAATATCGGGACACTATGTCGGATAAAAAATATTTAAAAAAAATAAAGAATACTTATTAATTAGACATGCAAGAGCATTTTTAGGACATTTTCAGTATACTTCTGAGATACTTTTAGAAATATTTTGAAACATATCGTAAATTATTTTTATTATATTAAAAGTTTATGGCTACCCTTTTTGCCCTGTCAATTTGTATATTAAGAGACACCATCCTTAGAGAAATAAATTAAATTATTTTTTTCATGTCAAACATTTATTTATGAAATAATAATTTGGCTATTATTTATCGTGTTATGCCGTATTCATGTTTTACATTTTGGAAAGTCAAGTCGTATCTCCACATTCTCACATCGTGATTATGCTTTATATTATGAATGGATGCGCAAATGGGGCTAGAAGAGAGAGAGACGAACAATGTCAAATCTCATTTTTTTAAGCCGATCTCAAGCCGGGTAAGCTCGACTCGATCCGACTCAAGATCGGCTCGATTTATAATATATAATATATATATATATATATATTATATTTAATATATATTATATACATATATTATATATACGTATTATAATATAAAATATATTTTAATTCGAGCCATTTCGAGCTGGATCGAGCCGAGCCTACCCCGGCTCAAAATCAGCTCGAAATTATTACCAAGCCAAACTTTTGGCCCGTTAGTCGACTCATTTAGATCGACTCAATTTCAATTCGATCTAAAATCGATTCAATTTTCGATCGATTTTCGATCTTCGATCTATATTAACACCCATACCCAAAAGGGCTGTCGTCCGATGGGTATGCGAAAGTGACGAGTCGGTATAATTTCAAAATTATTATGACCAGACCCAAGCTAGCTAAGTCAGTTCTGAATCCAACCCATGCACCCTGGACCTGATTTCAACTTGAACTAATGTGTTCAAATTGAATTTGAGTAAGATTTGGGTCAAATAAATAACCTTTAATATGAGAAAAATAAATCTCTTAATAAGAATATATCATGATAATAATATTACAATTTAAAATCTTTTACTAATAAGAAAAAGAGTATGATTAGAACTAGCAATTGTGAAAAAAGAATATATTACTAAAACTTTAATCATGAACTTAAAAAAAATTTAACATTTATAAAGAAGATAAAATGAAAACATGAAATAATGATAGAAAAATATTAGGATTTAATTGTAAAGAATTAAATTAGAGCAAATAGTGGAAATTATTTTCAAATTTTATATTTTATTACCCATCTAGATCGAGTCAGTTGATTATATTAAAACTATACATTATACCCAAGAATTAGATCATATAATTAGTTCTAAATATTTTAAGAACTGAAATCTACCGGAACCAATTCAGGCCTAACCTAAATTTATTAATTTGGTTTGATTTCAAGTCGATTTTTGACTTTTTGAGTCTTGTTGCACACCCCCTTGACGAGAGTATTTAATCCCAAATAATCAATTATTACTGTCAAACTAATTAATCAATAATATTTAATTTTTTAAAATTTTATTTTAAATTATGTAAAATAATATTAGGATATCGATGAATCAAACATCTCACTTGTGTTTAAAAAAAAAAACAACAGAGGGCGGTCGGCTGCCGTCAACCCATGTCACCACTGGCATATTTTTTTTTTGGATAATTAACTATATGTCATATTATTTAGTTTTATTTATATATTACTTATTCATTCTTAGTTAATTATGCTATGCACACTCAAAACATTATAAAATTTTACATACACATATTTTAATCTATTTTTATTATAATAAGTAATCATAATTTTTCAATAACCTAACTATAGTTAGGTTACAAAAAATTTGAGTTGTTCATCATATTGTTTTAAGGATATTTAAATATATTTTGAGTGAAAATCCTAAAATTTTTATGTTTAGGTGGTGGCAAGGAAAGAAGACATCCGCGACGTGAATTAATTTTAGGACAAATTGGTGCTTTAGTGTAGCATTGATGAAGAAAAAAATATGTACTATTAAGAGTAAAAATATAATTTTAATGATTTACTAACGAAATATTTTTTTTCAAATAGAATTTGACTGAGTTTTAACTCAAATGTATGAATGTAAGATTTTGTAATGTTTTGAGTGTGCATAGCGTAATTAATTAAGAATAGATGGGCAACACATAAATAAAATTAAATTATATAACACGTAGGTAATTATCTTTTTTTTTGTTATAAATGTAAAGAAAAAGATATAGAGAAGAGAAAATGTAAAGAAAAAGAAAAGGAAATTACAAACATTTGAAAATTTAATGTGTTAACAATAAAATTTAAATTTTAAAGAGTAAATAACGGTGCAAGTACCTCAAAATAATATTAAGTTAATTATAAAAATTTATTAATGAATTTTTTTTTAAAAAAAATTAAAATATAATTATAAATTAAGTATAAAAATTTATTAGTAATTTTAAGATAACAAGCAAGAACATATCTAACTTATGAAATAAAATATTATGAAAAAATTTATAAAATAAAAAAATTGTGAGAACTTTTTAATTGTATATTAGTGAAGCAAAGAAACACTTTGCTATTATTTTTTTAATGGCAAAAACTTCACTATTTGTAAAATAGCACCTATCTAATTTATTTCACATAATATTTTCATAATAGGTTAAAGAAATATTTTTATTAATTTTATAATATTATATAAATTTATCATCAAACTAAACAATTTATTTCTATATATAATATAATATAATATCATAATAATATTCAATTAAATATACTTTCAATAAAATAAAAAATAATTTCATTCAAACTCTCGTAATGTACATCTCTTATTTTACGCAAGCCAAAAAAAATAAAAATATGTTATTTAAATTTTTTTCATCTAAAACTTTTTTTTACTGATGACTATTTTTAATTGAATTCCTTAAATTTGAAAGCTAAAAGTAACTATTTTTTTAAATTTTAAATTTATATTTAATTATTAAAAATTACTATTGTACAATAGAAGAAGAAAGGCTAAATTTAAGATTTTAATAGCAATTTGAAATAATTAAATTTAATTTTTAAAGTTTTTAAAATAATAATAGTAAACTTAAATTCGTCAAAAAGAACTCGCATGACTCAGATGAAATATTTTCATTTTCTTGAATATGCACATATAAATTGTGCCTTTAGAAATAAGATTTTAAAACATGAGCAAAACTACTTATTCATATAGATTTCAGTCAAAATCTAACCTAAAAGCTACTGAGTTTCTATTTTGAGGAGTTTCGGCTGAGATTCGATTGAAACTGTCAAAACCCAACTGAAATCTTGTTGAAATTATCAAAACTCATTTTTCTTTAAAAATAATATTCAATAATTATCATTAATAAATTTAATTTAAATTTATAAATTTAAATAATTTATAAAAAAGATCAAAATTGTTGATACTGAGACTGTCAAAACTGACAAAACTGACAAAACTGTTGAAATTGATATTTTTATTTTATTATTGAAATCGAGTTTTAGATCTTGTTTATTAATACCAACATATGATTCATTGATGATCCAAGAAAAGGACACGTGGCAAGACGATCTTCAACGTTCCTATTGCCTGCCTGGCTTCTAGAAAGATCAGCTATTTTGAATAATACATCCTTTCTTTGAACCGTAATATCAATAATTTTAGGATAAATACTTCAAAAAAAAAAAATTAGGGTAAATTACGTCCAGATTTTTGAATTTAAAACTTAATAACGTATAGATTCATGTTATAACATCGTGGTCTCTAAGTCTTAATAAATTATCAAATAGGTTATTTTTATTTTTTATTATTAATTTTTTTTAAAATTATCATTATACCCTCCCCTTCTCTCTCTCCTCTCAGATCCCCGCGCTGTGCGCACGAGGCCGCGCGGCCGCCAGCAAGTCCGGCAGCCGCGCGGCGTGTGAGACCCACCGACGGCCGCGCGACCTCTCACATGTGCGGGGATCGGGAGGAGAGAGAGGGGGAGGGGTATAATGATAATTTTAAAAAAATTAATAATAAAAAAAATTATTTAATAATTTATTAAAACTCATGGATTCCGATATTATAATTTTAAAAATCTGAATTTGTGTGTTATTAAGCTTTAAACTTAAGGACTTGGATGTAATTTACTCATAATTTTATTATAAAAAAAACTATCAATAATTTTTATTATAAAAAAAAAAACGATCAATAATTTTAGAGCCGAAGGCAAAGACCGACTTGACTTTCTCTTCATTAATGTTGCCTGTCTCCGTTTTAGAGGGCCCCAGCAAAATGAACATGAACTCCACAGCGTTATGTGGGTAAATTACTGAAAGGTCCTCCTGGTTTGATTTTCATATATAAAGATCTGATTCACATTTGAAATAGTCGATCGTGCGTAAAAATACGTCCCCCATCTTTTATCTCTCGGCACCAGCAGTAGCAGTTTCGGAGAGGAGCCAAGGAGAGGGGACGTGAATCTCAAACGAGCTTCGAGAGAATTACACCTCAAAAATTAGCTCATAAAAATGAAGAGAGCTAGCTAGCTAGCCCAAAGATTTTAAAAATCTCATACTTAAATGTTGAACTCAAACCTCATACCTTCAAAACTATAGAGAAGATCTATAATTAGGTATTAGTAATTTGTAAGGTTGTTGAGCCATGAGAGTTCATTTTTTGGGTAAAGTGTTTGGGGCTGGGGGCTATTGAACACAAATTTAGACGACCTCAAAATTGAAGTCATTGAGTTGTTCGTATTTTGCAATTTTACCCTCATTCACTTTCCCCTCTCTTATACTCGTTGTTGTGCGATCAAATTGTCAAGTTATCTCGACCTCCTACGTAAAGAAAAGTAGGTTAAAAGTATAATTTATCAAATAATCGCATGGAGCCTGGAGGGGAAGCTGACCCCGAACTAAAGGGATTGATCGAACTGCTCAACTGAATAACATGGATACCTGAACAGAGTATTTGAATTTTTCTTTTCTTTCTCTTCTTGGTAGGAAAATTAATACAATATTAACCTGTCATGCTTCTATGGTACGATGAATGAGACAATGCAGTCTTGGCTAACAAGGTAGTAAGCTAGCACATACCTAGAAGACCCCTTATTAATGAGACTATCTATCTCACTAACTCTTCTCTCTTTGTAAATAGATACATTTAATATAAATGGGAACTTTGACTATCTTTTCTCTTCAGACTCGACAATGTTACTCTTCTCCCTTCTTTCAATCCCGCTTTATTTCATAATTTAGATTTTTTTTTCCCAACACTGATCCAGTAATTGCCACATGCATTCTCGCCATACTCCATACGGCCATCTTTGCCACCTCCTTGCCATCCTCCATGCATCAGCATTTCATACCATTTATGTTAGCTGTTATTATCTCGTCATCTGTTGTGAAATAATACGCAGCGGAAAATTCAGATCGCCGGACGTATAGTTAGTCAAATAAATCGTGCCAGATAAGTATGAGAAATAATGATATAATAAAAGAACGAAGCAACCATAAGAACACCAGATTTACGTGGTTCGGAGATATTCCTCCTACATCCACGGGGAGAGAAGAGAGAGACTTTATTATGTAGAAAATCAGATAGAAAGAGAACCTTACACCAATCACCTGGTTCTCGATCTCAGATGGGATACAGAAATTGAATCTTTTCTTCTTTCAGATTAGACAATCCAATCGCTCCTTGAGCCTCAGATGATTGTCTTCAGATTCCTACGAAATCACCTCCGTAGCCGATGAAGAAGATCCAATGAAAATCACTACTGAAAATACCCAAGTGAATCACCTATTCACGTTTCCCAAGAATAAGCTTGAGAACTTGCAGCCTTCACCAAAAATCTTGATAATCCCATATCTTCTCTATTTCTCTTTCTCCAATTTTTTCAGCTTACCTGATCATCCCATATTTATAATAGTAGCTTATAACAAATCTTGTATCTGATTTTCATAAAAATCTCAACAGCTTAACAAATAATCTTTATAATTAGTATTATTTAATTATTATTCAAATCACATTTTAACAGTCATCCTCCCACTGCAAATGCACTCGTAATTCACCTCGTCATGCTCCTTGAGCCCATCCCCACCCCCACCCCGGCCTCTAGAGCAGAGAGATCATCCGGTGAGAGAAATATTTTTTTTTTCTAGTGAAGTTAATAAAAAAAAAGTAAAATAAATTATTAGTAAATACTGATTTATTAAAATTTTAAAAATTATGAAAGATTGAGTGTCTAATTTTCTAGATCATGAAATAAAAGTGCATTAATTTAGCACGCAAAGAACATGGACCCAAGATCTAATTAGCAAAAATGAAATCATATATAGATTAAAAATTCTGATTAATTTATGCATGCTGTGTTAATTCAATATTCACATGTCAATTTTCATTTTCAGATCATCCTCCATTAACCCTTCTCTCCTCAAGAACTCTCTCTCTCTCTGAGCCCTGGGGGCAACCCCCTTCTTCATCCAACCGCCGGCGGCGTCGCCGATCACGGACCCCGGAGGGAAATTGAGCAGCGCCTTGGCGCCGCGCATCCGGAAGGCGGCGCGGTCGTACGCGGCGGCGGCCTCCTCCGCCGTGTCGAAAGTCCCGAGCCAGACGCGCGCGCCGTGCCGCGCCGAGTCGCGGATCTCCGCCGCGTACTTTCCCCACGGCCGCCGCCGCACCCCGCGGTAGCGCTTGATCGTCGGAGGCCGGTATCCCCTCTTGGCGGCCCCCTCCGCCTTGCTGGCGCCGCCGCCGGAGGAAGCCATGGCGGAGGCCTCTGTGAGGATCTCGAAGAGGATCATCTCCTGGGAGTCGTTCTCGTTGAGGGGGAGGGGATGTGAAGGACCCGTTGAGTCGTGCTGATGATGGGATAAAGCCATTTCTTCTCTCCTTCTCCTCCTTCTTCTTCTTCTTCTTCTTCTTCTTCTTCTTCTCTCCTCCTTCTATAGATAGATGAAGTTGGTGGGCCTCAAAGACTTTTCTCTTTATGTTCTAGAGCCTGGATTTATTTAATGAATTATTTATTTATTCTGAAAAAAAAAAAAAAAAATATATATATATATATATATATATCATTAATTGGCTGGGTAAATTACATTCAGATGCCTAAAGCTTTAAAGTTGTCACAGTTTATGAATGATTCACATGAATTCTTGAGATCCTAATGCTGTCTAAGGAAAGTAATTGTCGAAGGAGTCCTGTTAAATTGAAACATCTGGACTAAGTGGGAGTGTTGAAACGTTCTAAGTTAGAGCGAGCATGCTGAGTTACCTCTTTTGTCGATGTGCATATATATACTCCATACTGGACACATCTTATTAGACTAGATCTATTAGAATGTCTCATGTTGAACTGGATACGTTACACATTGAGGTTAATTTGTTCACTAATATCTTGAGAAAATCACGTATCATCAAGAGAGTTATCTAATCAAGTGGTTACATCATAAGGCACAGGGTTATAAATGTATTAAGCTAAGTCGAGTAATAGTTTGTTCAAGTTTATATTTATTTACTAAAACTAAGCTTGAGCTCGCGCTTAGTTTGTGAAAATAAAAGCATATTTGGGCTTAGTTCATGATATAGTTCACGAACAAGTTCATTAATGTGCTATCTGGCTCTTAATATTATTTTATTTTTATATGTATGAGGCATATTTAAAATGAAAGTCATCTTATGGGGGACCAGTAGCCTCTCCTTTTATCTTCTAATGCATCCGTTTATCTATTCAAAAAGGTATTGTTGTTTTATTGCTATGCAGCATGCAAGACATGGATGTTTTTTAGTTTGTTTATGCATTTATGTAATATTCTAAAATAAAATATCAAAAAAATCACTAATAAAAATTATTATAATTTATATTAGAAGTACTTTTATTTGAAAGCCGATGTCAGATGTGATGCATATTTAGGTTATTCAACTTGAGGGCCCATACAACTTGTAAATGAGCCTAATTCGAGCAAGTTGCTGTTAATTTGATCTCAAAACTTTTGAGTTCAACTCAACTCAAACTTGAAATAATTTCGAGTCAAGCTAACTTGAGTTGAACCCTTTGGAACTCGTGTGCACTCAAAATGGATTCCAAGTAGGCTTGAAATGAATATATTTATACTTAGAAAACACATTATAAATACATATAAAATACATATAAATTAATAAATATATAATTATTTATTTTAAATTGATTCGAGTTAACACCGAGCAAGTTAACCCTAGCTCAAATGTAACTTAAAGTTAAACACAAGTCAAATAGCTCGAAACGTGCCTAAATTTGAGTGTGCTTGATTATTTGAGTCGGTCTTTGTGTTTGATGATATTTTTAGTGTTTTTTTGGAATTTTTATGCATATATCATACAAATATCTATGTATTATATTATACATATTTTTTCATAAAAATTAATTATTTTATAATATAAATCTTGTGAAAATAAATATGTGGTATAACATTAAGACCTCATTTATTTTGAAGTTAAAAATTAACATATTTTAATTTTAATTTGGCATATTACATCACACATAAAATTTAATATTTAACTTTATTTCACATCTTACACACATTATTAAAATAATAACTAACTTATATCACATCCCTCATATATCATAACATAATAGCTAATTTTATATCGCATCCCTCACACATCTCAACATAATAACTAATTTTATTTCACATCATTCATATTTTTTAATAAAAATATCTCTATCTAAATTTAATTTTAACTTTTTTAAATTTAACATTACAAACAAACTGACCTAAGAGATTTGTGTTAATATGTAAAAAATTTTATTTTTTATTTAATAAAAGAGGATATTTTTTAGGCATGTTTGGCAATTACTCAAAAGTGGGCAAAATATTTTTTTAATAATATTTTAAATTTATTATAAATTTTAATAATTTTATTTCACGTCCAACATAAATTTCAATCTTAAAAATTAACTTTATTTCACATACTACACTTCTCTCAATATTAATTTTTTTTTTTTTTTATTAATTTTATAAAATAAAATATTTTTTTTTTTCTTACTCAATTTTGCCCTCCAGCCTGTTTAAAGTTTCAGCAAAAGGCGAAAAAGTTAAGCGGTGGCAATTTGTAAATTCAAGTAACTCGGAGGGCAGTTACCAGCAAGGTGTTCACGGTTAACATGGTCTGGTGGTCCAGTCGCTGACGCACGTGACAATGACGTCATCAATGAACTCAGCCAATGAAAATCCCATTTCTTTATTTTTTATCAGGAAAAAGGGAAAGCCCATAAACGCCGCTGGCTCACCGCCACCGTGATTTTGTTTTGATTGGAGAATGTTAACCGTTAGATGATATATAATTGCATACAGGTCCCTGAAGTATAAAAGCTCTTCCCTGGCCCTTAAAAAAAACCAGGAAATTAATTTTTGCTTTAGATTAAGAACAACAAGAAGGAACAATATGTTCAAGCAACTAAAGAAAGAAAATAGTAGATTTAAGAGAAAATAATGACAGACGTTAGAAAATGAGATAAAAAGAGAAGATGAATCCTAACACGTAAGGATCCTCAAGTCTCCAAATTCTGCAATTGTAATCCTCTGCTCCAACTACCAATGCGGAACAGAAGCCCGCTGCTGCATTGAATTAGCTTAATTGGTCGCAACCCACTGCTGTCCAACTCGACTCAAGCACCACCTATGTCGGGATCACTTAAGGAAAAGAAGAACTCCCGCTGTGTTTTTGACTCCAATTAACTCAAAAATCGCTCAAGCATCGTCGTTATTATCCTTTGTCAGAAACTTCATGAAAGAAAGAAATCCAAACCAAGTAGAGCAACACAAGAAGATCGTGGCTGAATGATGTGTGCAAGCTCGATCATTGTTTAACGTTGAAGCGGAGGTTGGGGCCGAGCAAACAGTGGCTTGGTGAGGATGGCATTGGAGACCGAGAAGCCAATATTTGCAGGGCCCATTGAATTAAATTGATGGTAAATTTATAAATAAGATTTCATACTTATGCTCCCACATAAATAAGCCTAATATGATCTACTTTGAGTCCAATTTAACCCAAATCGATCTAATTTTGAGTTCAACCAACTCAAAGTAATACAAAAATATATAGAGAAATCTGAGTGCGCAATCCCACTGATATAACAAAGTCAAAGATGTAAATAAACTGTCAAAAAATATATATAATAATATATAATATAAGAATAAGCTAAATGATATGTCGATTTTTACTCGAACACAAAGACTGTGTTGAAGCGCCAGTAAATGGATTAATATGCCCTTACATCAAAGACAAAGAGATGGGGGGTCTGTCGACAGCCTTCTTCTCTACCTGCTTAAGTTGGGGGGGCGGGAGAGCGAGAGACGGAGGACCGAAAAAGAGAGATCGGAGAGGGAGAGAAAATAATAATTTGAGTATTTTACTAGTTTTTAATAAAAAAGTTAAAAATAGACTGAATTGAGGGCTGAAATATTAAAAATTTAAATTATAAATCTGCTTGATATTATGTAATAAATTTATAGATCTAAATGTAATTTATCTTAATTAAATCAATTAAATTAATAAAAATTTCAAAACATTTGAGTTTGACCAACGATCTGAATGCGCATGAAAGGGCCAAAAACGCACGAGTCAAAATCGGAAGACGAAACGTGCGTTTTAACCTCTACTTTCTTCAGAACCATCATTTTTGCTTTGAAAATATTTGATTTATTAAAAAATAATAATAAAAGTAAACTATGGTCCATAACGACTTCGACCGCGTGCTGAATTTGGTCCATTCGAATAATCGAATTAAAAATAAAGATAAAATTTGATCTTCCACCTCAGAATAATCAAAGCGATCAAATAAAAATAATAGATAAAAAAAAATTACCTACATACCACACAATTTAGTTTTATTTATGCCTTACCTATTCATTCTTAGTTAATTACGCTATGTATACTCAAAACATTATAAAATCTTACATACACATATTTTAACTTATTTCTATTATAATGAGTAATCATAATTTTTCAATAACTTAACTATAATTAAATTACAAAAAATCTGAGCCGTTCATCATATTATTTTAAGGATATTTAAATATATTTTGAGTAAAAATCCTAAAACCTTGATGTTTAGGTGGCGGCAAAGGAAGAAGACGTCCGCAACGTGAATTGATTTTAGGACAAATCAGCGCTTTAGTGTGGTATTGAGGAAGAGAAAAATATATACTATTAAGAGTAAAAAATATAATTTTAATGATTTACTAGCAGAATATTTTTTTTTTCAAATAGATTTTAATTAAGGGGGCGTTTGGTTCAGTGTTATCTCAATGTTATGTTATGTTATGTTATCTTTAAAAAGTAATTGTTTGGTTTAATGATATCTTTAAATAACATTATAATTAATTACAAAAATGTCATTACATGCTGACATCTAGATGTCACCCCAAATCGGGCGACATCTCAAGATAACACTATCAATTTGTTATTATAATGTCAATAAATTTCAACTACAACAACAACAACAACAACCAAGCCTTAATCCCACTAGGTGGGGTCGGCTACATGAATCCTTTGTTTCCATTGCGCTCTATCAGTTACCAAATTCTTATCTAAGTTTAAGTAACTAAGATCACTCCTTATAGTTTCTTGCCATGTCTTCTTTGGTCTCCCTCTTCCTCTTTGTACATGGGCAAAATTCAATAACTCAATTTTTCTAACTGGAGCTTCAATTGGCCTACGATTT
>JAEMOT010004237.1:276991-297059 GCA_019297695.1 Apostasia ramifera | reverse complement strand
ATTTGAATAGCATTGATATTTTCTAATATCATAACATTGAACCAAACAAATGTCCATTGATGAATAACAATGACATTTAGATAACATGACATTTAAATAACATTGATATTGAAATAACACTGAACGAAATGCCCCCTAAGTTTTAACTCAAATGTGTGTATGTAAGATTTTGTAATATTTTGAATGTGTATAATGTAATTAATTAAGAATGGATGAGTAAGACATAAATAAAACTAAATTGTGTGGTATGTAGGTAATTATTCCTAGAAAAAATTGATCAAATTAAATTCAGACTGCTTTTTTTTTTAAATATTCTCAAAAAATTTAAAATTTCTAAAATTATTATATAATAATATAAAATATTACTGCAAAATTTTTAAAAATAAAAACTAAAAATATAATATAAAAATAAAAATTATTTACATACAAAATATAAAATTTTAAAAAATTTATATATTTCACATTAATTTTTAAAAAAATAATAATAAAAATTTCACTAAAATCTAAGTTTTAAAGTTTTAAAAACTAAAACTAGAACTCAAAATTATATGCTTGAACTTCTAAATAAATTTTACGCTAAATTTTAAATTTTCTAAACTTAAAAAGATAAATTTTAAAAATAGTATTCTTCTAGTCTATTGGGAAGGACGCTTATTTTAATGTTGTAAAAATCAGACTAGATCAACCGATTGGACCACGAACCATCTCCATTCCAGCTTGGGTTTTCTGTTAAATCTAAAGAAAGCATTAAACTGATTTAGATCGAACTTAACTGGTCAAATCGGGTGAATAGATTGAATTAGATAAATGTCATTTTGGTTCAATCGAAAAATTTATATTTTATGTCTGTGTTTATGTTTTATATCTATATTGATTGATGTTTGTATATAAGTTAATAAATTTTTTAGATACAAGATTTATGTTAGATTCGTGTTTATCATTAAATTTCATGTATAAATCACCGAATTTTTTCACATATATTCTGTTATAAATCAGGAATTTATGCCCGCTTCTTTAAAGAAAAATATGCATATTTTTTCATAAAAAATAAAAGATTCATAGCTCTATCTTTTTTATATTTATATGTATGAGATTTATCTACCTTATGAAGCAAGCAAAGTGATACTTTTAATTCTGTTCTTCTAATTTCACCTATCCGGCGTGCATGCAATCTCCAAGATACTTTTTAATTCTTCCATTTTCTTTCTTTTTCTTCTTCTTACTCTTTTCCTTTCCTGTTTCTTCCCAGCAGCTGCTGCTACCGCTCTTGTCTTAGCAGAAAAATAGACGGACAGAGGAGGTGGAGTACTAAGAACAAAATTAGAGACCTCCATTCCTTTCTTCTCCTGTTTATATCTAAATATTTTTTAAGACACATGACACAAACTCTAATTTTTCTACACGTGGCTTGAAGGCCATGCCACCTAGCATGGTTAGATGCCAACTTAAAACCAACTCTTCAGGATATGGTCAACCGACCTAGCATCTTATTAATACTTGTATTTCGTATTGAACCACGTGTACAGCTCATCCTAATCTCGTGCTTGAGGTTATGTTCATTACCCGTAACTTTATTAGCGTGCACGATATTATGTCCATCGTTCACAATAATTTACCGATCAGGAATTAATATATTATTTATATTTATGTGGCGGTTCCTATTGGTTGATCTGTTTGGCGGGTGAAACCTAATAATTATTTGGCCAGACGTGGCAGTGCGGGTTCGACCTAGGGCTCGGCGCGGGTCCAGTGGTCCACTATCCCGCGCGGGCTCGGGTGCGCTCATGGTGGGTCCGGAGGGGATCCCGCCAACGGCTGAATCTGACGCCTCTTTGATCTGGAGGGGCTCGTTCCCTCCGCCACTCGTTGACCTCCACCTGTGACCTCGCTCGAGAAATCCCACCCATCCTCCCTCTTTTTGGCGGCTTCGCTTTTCCTCCTTCCCGGTTTCCCCGACGTGGCGAGAGGGCGCGCTTCCTTGTATTCTGCCAATAAGAGAAGCAGCTCTCCTTCTCTGTCTTTACTCCTTGGCTTGTCCCGGAGGCGGGAGATGCCGGTGGTAGCAGCGGGTGAAGGTGGTCGCTGCCCGCCGGCGGCGATCGTGGCGGCCGATGCTGTTCTGATCATTGTTGATGGTGCCATCGCCGCCATCGCTTTTTTCCAGGTGGCTACTCTCGCTGATAATCCACTTAAGTTAGAGTAGGTTTTTTTGGGGGCGTGGTTGAAGGCACGTTGGGATGATCGGAGCACGGGGATTAGACGGGTCGGGGCATTGCTTCTTAGGGCAGCGGTACTATGTAAAAAGCTAAAAGCTTATGTTGATAATACGGATGATCCTGTAATCGGTACATTCAGCTTGTCTCCAGATAGATTTCAAGCTTGGATGAAAATAAAATTTTCATATTACTTCTGATTAGTAGTTTGTGAATTCAGAGTGAGACTCATTACTGCATAGACAGCAATAAAGACAGGAATGAGTGGGATAGAATTGTATTATTTGGTAGAGATGCTTGAGGCCTCACTGCTTTGTGACCTGAAAATGGTATTTAAATATTAGACCAGACTTTATTATTGAATTGACATCATGTGGATAATAATATGGCATGCTAATCTATCCCTTGTCGCGGGGTATATTTGTACAATCTTTGTTGATCATGCTGTATTTGTGTGAAATTAATTCTAATTTG
The DNA here is from genome assembly GCA_019297695.1 of Apostasia ramifera. NCBI lineage: Eukaryota > Viridiplantae > Streptophyta > Magnoliopsida > Asparagales > Orchidaceae > Apostasia > Apostasia ramifera. The sequence continues at coordinate 294,372 of JAEMOT010004237.1, read as the reverse complement.
ACCTAAATATATAGAAGGTTATCTTTCTATTTATTTTGTAAACTGAACTGTTGATTGTTCTGTTATCTGAAAATATCCTAGTTATATGCTTATATGGTGGTTGGATGTACACTAATGGGCTAATTATGGATGCTAGCTATTGAGAACTCACCTTCGCAGTCAAGAGCTTGGTTGGACCCGCAAAAAGGTATGTGAATGTTGTCTTCTCATCCTCTAAATATCTGTGGATATCATTTTTGACTTTTAAATCAATTGATTGTATTTGTTGATATCTCATTCAAATTTGTGTAGGATATGTTATATAAATATAATTTTCTACTTAACTTTCTATTGAAATATGTGGTTTATATTGCTATTGGCTAGTAAGTTGATAAACAGTACTGAAGGGTTTTCTAAACAGCTTATTACAGTAGTTATATTATAGAATGTCACTTAGTCTGTTAACTAATAACTTCTCAAACTAGGACTAAACCATGAAGTTACATTCCAATTCCCGACACTAGGCTCCAACCCATGGTCAATAATATATGAAGTCTATTTTGAATATGTTTGATTGCATAAAGTACAAATTGATTTTAGAAATCAATGCTTTTAACCAATATATACAAAATCCCTTGTTAACTGTAAGGCATTTTTAAATTCTTTCTAATTTTCAGCAGTCAAAACTTAAAAGAGAAGCATAAAGTGTATGAGTATTGAAAATTGTGAAATTTTGATTTTTTTTTACTTTTATGGATTAATGTGGTGAGGGAAGCGGTGGGTGAGAATTTTGGTGGTGAGTCTTGCAAGTGTTGTTGGTTGGTAGGGACGTGGGATAGGACAGGCAGGTTAGTGTACACTTTAATTATGATCAAGGATGGTATCTTTAGCTTACTGCTCTTAAAGTAAGCCTTGCAATGAGGTTGGAAACAACTTAAGACTTGAACTAGGTTAAGCCTTCTCTGATTTACCTATAATTAAATTTTGTTGCTGATAAGGATTTCTTTTTCGAAACCTTCTCATCTTCAACCTCACATTGTCAAAGTTGATATGACCAACATGTTTGTCAATAGTTGCGCCACACAAAATACATTGTTCTGTTTGTGGTAGTCAAATTGCTGGTCATGTTTGTTTTTGAACATCTACTGGCGTCTACATTAGCTTGCTTTGTGAAGCTATCCAGCTGAGCTTGCAGAAGGATTTTAATTTTTATGTAAATTATTACTTTTTCCTTGTGCAACGTTGCTAATAGCTTTTGGGCAAAGCGTGAAAGTTGAAAACCCCTAATTACTTTTCTATCTGAGAATGTTTCATGATACACATCCAATAATTATGTGTGGTATTTGACACAAAGGTCTCAGTTGCAATTGAATTTGGGACACCATATACAGTTTGAAGGTTTTGTTTTCCCACCATAATTGATGCTTCTTTAGAAATTTATGGAAAGAATCATCTTTCTTTATTACTACAATAATTTGACAAATTGGTTTTGATACTTAACAAAATTTTACTGTTTTCATACTATAGAAAATAATAAAATAAACATTCTTTATTAGTTTTGTCACCCCAAAACACATGCACTGCAAAAGAGACTTTCAAATTCTTGTGAACTAAAATACTATCGATGGGATTAGTTCAAAACTTTATACTATTATTGAAACAGAGAGTGATTTCTCTTTGGGATGCAGCTTGTGGCATGATAACCAGCTCTTGTGTCTTTGAATGATGTGCAAGCTGAAAATTTATGCATTATCTGAATGTTCAATGAAGACCAATACAGCAGTATATACAGCCATGACTCATATTCCTACATTGATAGTTTTTTTTTTTTAGATTTCAGTTTAATAACTGTAGTTGAGTCAAACTTTTTTGTGCTTGTTTTCATTGAACGTTCATAATTGAAAATCTTATGTATCTCTGGATGCAGTCAAAAGTCCTAATATTGATTTTTTTTTTGTTATCATTGTGAGCAAGTTTTGTCTGCTATATGTTTGATTATCAACAAAAAAAGAATAATTTGATTTTCTTGTATGAATAGTAGTAGGAATTTACTATGAAATGCAATTTACTGAATGAACTTGAGGCAAATACTTAACAATTTTGCAGGTGTTCCATCTGATGATTGGCTTATGCAATTTAGGTAAGAAAAACTATTCCAATGAGCATAATTTTATTCTGTTTAAGATACCCATTTCACACACATGACAGTTTCATTTCCGTTTTCATGGTCATAGTGCTTTAGTTGATGGACAATATTAGAATGGCACAGGCCAACATGAACCTACTTATTTTCCCACTTAGTTCGATAATGTTAAGCCTAGATTTAGTAAATGCTGCTGATTAGTCTCTTCTGTTGAAGCTGAAACTATAGTACTTCATGATGCTAGATACTGTTTTTAGTGCTTTATGTATGGATGCTAAAATGGTTGTCATTTTTTCAATTAATTTCTGCTCTATTTCTCTCAATCACTAATATATTTGCTTTTTTTATATAATCATAACTAAAGCCATGATTTGTAAGAACGTCCATTCAAAGGCACTTATGGTTGAATGTCATTATGTTATTCATCTTACTGTTTCATTTTTTTTCCTTCTCAAAAACATACTCTTGATGTTGAGCTGGTTTGATTTATGTTTGAAGTTATTGTAACTTAGCATTTTATGCTTTCAACATGTACCTGGGGAGTTTAGGAAGCACAATGAGCCGTTTATAGGAACCAATTTCTGTATTGATCTTGCATTCTACGGAAAAATATAGAGAGCAGCAGTTAATGCACCACAAGAAAACTCTTTTAGGGCAATATTTTTGGAATAATAAACTTTAAAATCTTGAAATTTTTATTGATCTTTTGATTAAGCTTTTAATTGATATGTCACATTAAATTCTTATAATTGGTGCTATGAAGGCTTTCATCTCAAATTGCTTTATACATTTGATTTCTGACATTAACTTTGTTAAATCTTTGGCTACTAATTGACCTAAAAGCTTAAGCTTATAAGTCATGGCCCATGAATAATTTTATATTCAAACAATCTTATATTATTGCTTGAAGCTTTGTTCTTTTGGGTTCCTCAATTACTCACATAATTATGGAAAACTTTCTTTTGTAAATCTTTTCATGACTCGGTGATTCTTTTATATATATTTTTACCATGAATAAGCATTATTAGGATTTTAAATGTCTAATTAATATTCTTATCTCTTTAATAATTTAAGTTACTTCCTCCTCTTTGTTCCTCAGTTTCCTAGTATTTATATTGGTGGATGTAATGGTTCTATTTGTATCCTAATATGATGGCATATGGAAGAATATGAAATTATTCTTGGACCATTACCTACAAGTACATGCTTATAGGTTGGTAACTATAGATTTAACGTAATATTAGAACTAGAAGGTCAAGTTTGAGCCCTGGTAACCCTCATTCATCTTTAACATAAGGCTGAAAAAAGAGACCAATACTAAATTGAATATATGCTACAAAGCAAATTAGTTCGTGCATGACAAGGGCATATAAGAATGTGAAATCATTCCTAGGTCATTACCTACAGCTTAAGCTTTAATGTCGGTTAACAGCGTACTTTGATTTTGTGGTAATCTTGCAGCATTGTTGCAATTATTCCTTCTTGGTTTGGCTTTTTGTTGATACCATCATGTATATTTCTTTGTCATATATAAAAGAACAAATAAAGTATGATCTTTGGTTGTTTTTAATTATCATATGATTTGCTTTTGCTTCTGTATCTATTTTAATTCTGTTATTTTTTTTTTCAATCTGCTTATATTCTGTTCAGTGTTAACTAAAGCTTCCGCCATGTCATTAATTAGCTAATTTCTGTGATTTCTTATGAAACTTGGCTCTTGATCAAAGTAATTAGATAATATAGATAACTACATACCCTGATGTTACAGTCTGAGATCTGTTTAATTAGGTCTAAATGTATCGCCATGTTTAGATTAATTGACTGTAAGAAAGTTTGTTGTAGGCTACTTCACATATTTTATATGTTCTCTTGTGGCTCCTTGTGAAGGGTGGGGATGCTGGACAAATGGTTGTGGATTCATCCTCATGGGTATGTCATCTTTGCTTTTGCATGGTGGATTGCATGAGCTGGGATTAATTTTTTGTATCAAAAACATTTGTTTACCACTTATCTTTTGCTACTGATTTACAGCTTGCCCTCAGATTCTGTTTCTGGCTACCTTCCTTCTGCTTTTATCCTTCTGGTACTCCAACTGACGTCTTACCTTTTAATGTAAATTATTGCGACTTTTATTATGTCACGAACTGTACTTAATCTTGTTTTGCTACTTTCACTTATCAGTTTCTTTGTAGTGCTTCCTTCATTATCATACTCAAGAATCTATCTCTGGTCATGCTTGGAATACCTCAGTGATAAGAATCTGGCACTTGCATGCTTCCTCAGACAGCTTAATGTTGAAGAACAAGGAAAATGCCGTTTTGTCACTCGAAAAAGAGAATAATAAGCCATTTGGATATTACCGTCAGTTTTCAAAAAAGATATTACCATTAGTTTTACTTTGGCAAAGACCATGGTGTCTAAACTGGAAGGGACGGGATCATATATATATGATCTTTATTACGTGCATTTTTAATATATTGAGTTATCTGTGGTATTTAAATATTCATGTATGCTTTCTTTACAAAGGCGTGGAAAGGTGGCAGCCATGGTTCTTATACCACTTTTGTATCACGTTTGGACCGATTTTATCACACACGCTATAAAAAGCACTTCCTTTTTTAAATGTCCCATCATTGGCACCAAAGCCACCTCTCTTTCAGATTGTTAACCACTTGTTGCATGCTTAATTTATTATTTATAAATAGATTGATTTTGACAAAATTTAACCCCACAACTTCATTAGCTATGAAATGAAGCTATTTTGTATGTCATGCTGGTAATCAGTCTGTGAAGTAACCCTTTTCTATTGATTAGATATCTTTTCATTTTCCTCTCATCTAGATAATATAAATGCATAAATGCGTAAATGGTTTCATTCCCTCCTCCGTCCCCTCTCCCCCAATCAACTCCGGTTCCGAGAATACCCTAATTAGCCTTGCCTTGAGCCCAACTAACCCAAGTTGAGTGATCCCAGGCCGAAGTCCCAAGGCCCACTTCTTTCCTGTGAAGAGTGATTGGTCCCCTGCCCTTCCAAGCCACAAATTTCCCAATGAAATTGCGGGCCGTAGCTTCGATACCTTGCCCCCCATGGTTGAGTTACTGGCAACTCTCAGCATGCCATTATTTCATAAAATGGTTCATGTTGTAATGATGTCAGCTTGAACTCTATACAGCTTAACATATGCTTGTAATTTGTTATGATTTATGACAAGTAAAACAGCAAAGATTAGGCCTTATTATCTGGAAACAACCTATTTCCCTCATTTTACCTATTTAAGTGTGGGCCACTTGTCTGGTATCAAAAAAACAAAGTGTGATTTTCTTACACTCTAGTGAAATTTATGCATAGTTATTGAATGCTTGCACAGACAACATATCTTATAGTCTTCTCTTTTCTTTACTTGCAGATACTCTCATTATGCGCCTAGTAACATTAGAATTTCATTTTAAATTGTAGCCTAAGATACAGAGCTGGCTTTTTAAATTCAAACTAAATAGCGTATATGTTTCTCATAATAATCTTTCTATAGGACTGATCTATGCCATCAGCCAAATGATGATGATGAGGAAGATGATGATCTAAGTATTTGTGAATCTTTCCTGGAGAAAGCAAATGCTCCACCAAGTAGATTGCATATTCATGGAAGGTGCTTCCCATTTGGTAAAGTTCGCTTGGGTAGCAGGCAAAAGTATGTTATCTTGGTATGTTTGTGAACTTTAGAAGGTTCAAATGTTGATGTTACATTATTTATAGTTTCTCATCTTTCTAATACTGGAAATTGCATTGTTGACATCTATGAATTACTTATATTTCATGAAGTCTAACGTATATCTATCGTATTTGCATCAAATACTAATATTTCTAATATTCTATTGATACGTATCCTATATGCCACATGGCATATTATTTTTTATTAAAAAATAATATTTTATACTTATCCAATACATTTCTTATACTTTTTGATGCTCCTAATTAAAGTACTGTCTAACTCACGGTAAAATATAAAAATGTCTTATACATAAAGATAACTGATGTTTTGACTTGATAGTTTATGATGAGAGAGTGGTATGTCGGGTTGATGCGACTGGGAAAGTATAGGTATCATGCATGCTAGAATTTCGGCAACAATAAAAAACTAACATCCATATATTGCTACTTCCTCTACTTGGTCTACCCCTTTTTTCGATCTTGCAGATACTAGTTCAACGCCCCTGCTTCATCTACCTTAATTGACATTTTCTCATAGACTCCATATATGTTGTTTTCATCGAACGCTGATCACACTACATGAGTTCTCTATCCAGTCGGGAGCTATATTATGAAAATTATTGGACTTTGATCTTGTTGTTTTATCTATTTTTCAATGAGCCAGAAACTCGAAGAGAGAATGATATTCATCTATTTTTATCAAATCAATATATCTAAGTTTTAATTTACAATAATTGTACTATTTATCAATTGTATTTCATTTGAATTGAGCTAATTGATTTGGATAAGATTTAGGCTGAAATTGTTGTATTGAGACTTTTATCTTACCTAAATATTCTATGATTAGTTGAGAAGTAATTAAACAACCTTTAAAATTTAATTTAAAATTTTTCTAAACTCAATAGCTGCTGAATGTTGTTTTTATGTTTCATGTTGAATTATTTATAATGTTTCTTTTAGTTGATCAAGAATGTTTGAGAACATAAAAGTATAATTAATTTTTAAAAAGTTTCTATAAAAAATATATATAAAGTTACTCACTTTCATCGTATGAACTACATCTTAAAATATGATAATACGTTTTATTATATATATTTAATGTGTTATATTATATATATATATATGCATATATATACATATAAATTTAACTACTATATTCAGATGTATTGATATTCTATTTTTTTTAGATTTATTGTATCATCGGTATTCATATCATATTATATCTGTATCGTTGTATTGTACTCGAGCTTTATAGGTTGACGTACATCTTTAGGAGTTGTGACACTTAATAAAAATGAGATCAGCCATTCGGATTTTTATTTTGCAGGTAATTGTGCTTACATTTGCTTTTATGGTTGCAATGGCTATTCTAATATATGTTGGTAGAAGGAAAAATCCTATTGAATCTTCACTTGTAGCGAAGGTTTGTGCTTGATTGCCTTAACTCTCTTCTGTTAATGAAAACCTTTTTTTGATGTAGATTGAGCTTTTGAAATGAAATGCTGTAGCTTATATTCTTTTATTGATTAGTACTTCAGGCACTAATTCTTGTTGGAGCACCTTTACTCTTCACACCTCCCATACTTGTAGAGGTGGACTACATAGATTTTCCTTCTCCATTCAATCTTATATAAAGCAAACCTTACTACGAGCTTAATCGGTTAAGGTCATGCGTAATGATTATATTTCAAGTTTTTTTTGACCTTTTCCTCTTTATTTTACGTATTAAATTGGATTCTCTTACATATGCTTACATTGGCTTACATAAGTTGATGATGGACATGGTTAAACTATCTTAAATTAAGAAGGATAAAAAAATATGAAGAAATACATTTCAAACTAATATTCTATTTGAAGTCTTCTATTCTTTTGGTTTTCATGTGTTTTTACATACAGTTTGAAATATGATGATGAATTACACTGTTAGTAGGACTTCTTTGCTATACAAGGTTTGAAGGTTCATGCTATCTAATATAGCATTTCATTTCTTGTTCTTATGTTTAGTATGTTGTAGAACCTTGACAAACAAAAATTGCTCTTCCGTTTTCCACTTTTAAAAGAAGCCTAAAAGTAAATGACCGAGGGAGTATGGCACAGAACTAGTGTCATTAGATAAATTCATGGATGGCTTACTTGGCTATTATATAATCAAAGATTACTTGTATCACCATATATATGCCATAATTGATAATCAATAAATAGTCTAAGAAGCTTCATTTATGTCTGATTAGACCATAACTCAGTTTTCTAAGTATTTGGATTCTTCAAATATCCTTAATGTCTTTTTCCCCTCAAAAATATACTTTCCCTTTGGAGATCCCAAATTTTGAATTAATGTCATATTCTTGTGCAGTTGTTAGTATAAATTTTTAAATTCAAAATAACATAAAAGTAATGTATCCAGTATAGTATACACGTCAACTGAAATAATATTTATTACTTCAAATGAGTTTTTTTTTGGTAAAGCATCTTCAGATGAATTTTTAGGTCTTCATCAAAAGAAAATAAGATGAAATTAGTCCGAAAATTCCAATTTTAATGTATACGATATTTTATTGGAAGGCTTCTTGTTCTTTGTTTTATTTTATAACTGAAGGCTTAATTCTGACACTAAAAAGAGGAAGGAAAAAAAATCCGTAAGATACCATTTTGCTGTTAGAGTTGTTAGTCCTTTTTTATAATTTTGAAAGGCCAATTATCAAAATTTTGCTCTTGTATGTTGATACTAGACTTCCAAGCATCATTTTTTCCAGAAACTTTTAGTAATGCACTTCCATGAATAACTTATTATAAACTTACTTTTCAAATATTTTGCAGGAATAATTACAATTTTAAATACAAAGATAATTAGATCTGATGATTTAAGTTAATATTTGTGATCTTCTCTAAATTGAAAAAGTAATGTGCTTTGCATTCATGGTTCATTAAATTTGCATTGGCAACCTTTTTTTGGTGGTCATGTGGTTTTTGGTGCTATCTGTTTTGATAATGATTATTCCATGTGATAAATGTTGCGAGTCTTGCTATAGTGGAGACAACTTATTGACCAATCGTGTGTATGTAATATTCCTTTTGTTTCCTCATTTGTCATGTTTACGTGTTGAAACTAAACCATATCTTCATTAACAATTGGCTTTCTTTCAGCTTTCAGGTTTATGTTTCACAATTAAAAGCTATTAACTGCTTGTCAAAAATACGATAGCCTGATAATTTTTTTTTCATCCAATATGCAGGTCTATATGGACGTTTTCTCTGTATGTATCATTATCCTGGGACTTGCATTGGCACTATATGGTGAGCACCTTATGTAATCTTCCTGTATCAAGAAACAAGCATGAAAATATTCATCTGCTCTTTTATTCCTGAGATCATGTGGAAAGCTGATCTTGATTTTCTTCTTTCATTTTGCGGATGCCTGTTCCTTATTATGAACTACGTTACTTATTACGTAAGCAAGAACATCTATCTTGTGGAGCTTTTCAAGAAAATCTGCTTGGTGGTCTTCTACTGAACATTTAAAATTATCAGAGCAGATAAATGTGATTATGCTAATGTGTCCTTTTGCATCCAAAGATGCAATTCTGAATGTTCAGTTGATGGATACATGATTGTGTTTTTCAAAAATCATGTGAGTTGGCTTCATGATTTTGCCAGCCAAGATCATAAATCTTAGACTAAATATAAATGAACGTGACATGCAAGGTCTCTATTTAGTCAGCATATGACTTGTACCTATGATACATTCGGAATATTTTCCTTTTAGTACACATACATGTATATGTGGTTTTTTCAAGTCAAAAGCTGCTCATTATATGTGAAATGCTATTAAGAGTGCATGCTAGGCTTTCTAGCAGATATGCTGTGGCACTTGGATGCATGATTAAGATGTATGTTTTGGAGCGAGAAATTTTCTCACGAAGTCCACTGTTATTTTATGGTTGAAACCGAATGCTCCCTAAAAGTCTAACAAGATACTTAGGAGATGATTATTACGTCTTCTTTCTTTTTCTTTCTTTGTTTTTACAAGAAAGCAACATTGGCCTTCATTTCGCTGGTTTAAAATTTTGATTTTATTGTATATTTTATTTGCATTCTTAAGGTTTAGCTTGCATGTCATATTGGCTCATGTTTTGAATCATTTTATGTGGCTCTTTTCTCAACAATGTTAATTTCAGTAAGGTCTCTTAGTTTTTTGTTTATTTCAATATGGCACATTTAAGATATTATTTTTTTCAATAAGCTAATGCCTAATGGTTTAAGCTCATTAAGTGAATGAAATTCTTGTGTCCTCTCTTTCTCTCTCTCTCTCTCTCTCACACACACACACACTCTCTCTCTCTCTCTCTTTCTCTCTCTCTCTCTCTCGCATCACCACTTTTCTTTTACTCCTCTTTTTACACATGGTGCCTCCTTTCTTTTCCTCTCCTCTTTGTACCTAGAGAAGGGGAAAGGGGGGACACAGGAATGTGAGATAGGGAGAGAACAGGGTCAAGGTAGAGGGGGAAAAGGAGATAGGGTGACAGAATATTACATGGTAATATGAGTATTTCAAATTATATAAATGAAAATTTTAACCGAAGGACCTACATGAAATGATTAGAATACCTCAGACCTAAGTGTGGCCTTCCAGTCACCTCAAGAATTATTTTGAAAATGTGTAGGCACATGAAAGATAGGCTAAACCTCAGTGACTCAGTGTTTTTTATCATTCTCAACTCTAACTCAGATCATATAGCAGATTTTTATAATAGATAATTTAAATTGTTATTACTATGTTGACGTGATTGTATTTTTTTTTATGTCCTGGCTCCATGTTTTATGTTAAACTGTGCTAGTGAAATGCATATTTTCTTTCTTCGTTTCAGCTTTCTTCTAATGTATAATCTTGATTATTTTAAGGAGGCATACTATTTTCAAAAATGCGGAAAATAAGATCGGAGATGGCCTCGACTGAAATGTTGAAGGTATTGTTTGTCATTTAACACGATGTTGGTTTAAGTTCACTCTGCTAGGTAAAGAATTATGCGGTATATGTCTGGTAGTACTGGATTTTTTTTGTTTATTTTGGTCTTTAGTGCTTCTTGTTATTTATTTATGTACGTTATGATTATTAAATCTTGTATGGTGATTAAGCAGCTTTCTTCAACGTTAGTGGATTTTGGTAAATTCCAAAATCATCCATGTTATGATAGATTTTGTAGTACCTTTATGCAATAGCTCAGTTTTCTTTCAATCTTGAATGTAGGTTGCAAGTTTGGCTGCTGTCTCTCTTGTGTGTTTCACGTCAAGCTCAGCATTGGCCCTTGCTACTAATTGCCCCGTATGGGTTCCAAACCCTCCTTTATTTTTTTTATTTTTTTATTTTTATATTTCCATAGCTAACAAACATGCCTTTACTTGTAGATCCTTTCTTATGAGCATTTGGATTGTTTTGACAGCATAAATTGTTCAGCCAGTGAATTTTTTTACTATATTGTTGGTAAGTGTCAAGTTTATATTATATTTGCTAGCCATGAAGTATACCGTCCTGTTATGGTGAACACATACTTATTAACCAATATTTTCTTATCTCCATGCTCTTGTCTTACTGGTATTTCTCTAAGTACTTTGGTGGTAATTTTCTTGTCTTAATATATGATTTTGGTTGATAAATAAAAAATTATAATTACATCCAATATATTTATATGAATATTGCCCAGTCATTTCCTTGTGGGATCTTGGTCGTTCAGGTGGAGGGACCACATGGACCAAAAGATCACAAGTTTCTCTCATTGTGATAGTCAATTTATTTTGTTGGCCCTACCATCCAAATAGACTCGAGCGGATGCATGGTTGAATTGGGAGCTGAAGCAACTATATGAATTTTCCGTGCCGGTCAAACGGTTTTTCCATACCATCTATTCGAACAAGATCACCTATGGGTTGAAGTGCTTGCTTTCTCTCTCTTCCTTGACAAAGCAATTAATGTTGTCTTACCTATCCTGACCCCTTCCGCATGGTGACTACGGCCTCCGAGTTGACCCTCACTTGTGAAGGCTTGCCCCTTGGCATGAGCTCCCTGTACGGAAGCCTATGCCTAGGCAACTCCTCATGACGTAGATGACAACTCCACCAGACTTCTCACCTTTTATAAATATCCACGTTTAGTGCTTTAAGTGGGCTCCTCCTTTGGAAGACAAATAGAAAAGCTCTCCTTTTTGTAAGAGATTTCACTGAAGCTCTGGCTCGTTTCTTCACCGCACCCTGAATTACATTAAGCTTGTCATTAGTGAAAGTTGTCTTTATCTCCTCTGAATCTTGTTTATGAACTAGTTTGGATTTTCTCCCCAAAGAATGAGATTTTAAATTTCTCTCAATTGTTGACTAGCCTAGTAGCATAACTGTGTTGTAATCATGAAAGCACCATACATATCTAGAAAAATGACAAGTAGATTCTGGAAGTTCAATGAGAAAGAAGTCCTCTTGTTACGCAAGGCCAGTGCCACCTTGCGCGCAGGCAGCCTAGCGTTGCCGAAGGTGGGCGAAGGGAGGGGTATTTTCATCTTTTTTTAATTATATATTTAATTTAAATGTAAATTTTATTTTTTTAAAAAAAAATACTATAGATTAAGTAAAAAAGATCTTATTGAAACCTAAATGTCTACTTTAGAGATGTCATTGAAGGTTTTTTGAAATTGTGGACCTACCTGATTTTACTCCCAAATCTCAGGGACTTAGATAATATTTATCCATTTGATTAATATGGTATTGCTCTTTTAATAACAATGCACGGCAGGAGGGGGGGTTTGGGCGTGGTGCTTTGGGGCATCTTCCTAGTTGGTGCCTCGGTGGCAGCAATTTATGATAAAAGAAGACAAAAATAATTGGATTCGTTAGAATCTTTTACGTTTAAGAGCTGATACTATATTCATTCAACACTTTCCAAATGAATAACTTCAGACTTAAAAGTTCTAACGTCTTATGTAAAGTTATATTAAAAAAATTCTCTCGAAACTAAAATCATCCTATCATTTGCTCGAACATCTCCTGCTCTGGTTCCTTCCTTGATCTTGCTCGATTTTAGTTACGCCCTTGATTAGTTTTCCATAGTTTTAGCTGATGTCATCTTATCCTGGAACTTAGTGTAATAGCCCAATCATTTGTAGATATTATTTGTTGTCTTTCGAAAAGTTGCTAAGTATATGTAACAGCTCAGCCCACAATAGACATTATTCATTTTGGCTTCTGAAAACTAACGTAAAGATCACCAATCCTAGTGTTATTCTAGTCCAAGCACACTTAACTATAGACTTTCTCATCATTAACATTATGCTTTTATCTCAAAATGTGTCTACGAAGGTATGTGTGTCTTTTCACATATACTCAATACTCTTATGTGCTTTGTCGATGTAAGATTTGCCTCACGGCTGCTTCCCTCACGAGATATCACTTACACCACCCTTTTGAGACTTAACATCTTCGCTGAGATTTACCTCATCATCTGCTTAAAAAGTCAATGGAGTGGTTTTGATACCATATATAATAGTGCAACTCACTATAGGTATTGTCCGCTTTGGCCTCCAGGAAGCTCCTCAACCACGCAGTTTCTCAGAAGTCAAAGTGCACAATATCTATAGCTGTGCAATTTTTTAAAAGCCAAACTGGACAATATCTATGGTGGGCTAGGTTGTTACACCTAGCTTTCTTCCTGCCTAAAGAACAAGCAAAAATGCTAGTTTTTCTAAACTATGTTAAATTATTTCCACAAAAACATTTGAACCGGCAAATCTTTCTATGTGGATACAATCTGGTTGCATGCAGTTTTTTAAACGTGCATGTGCCCGCTAGGTTGTCAAAACGGGTCAACAGCTTTGGTTCAGACCACCCTGGGATAGGCTAGCTCAAGTCGATTGTCATTTGGTTAATAAACAGGTCATAAAAACTTACAAGCCGAATTAATCTTTCTGCCTACCCAAACCTGATCAAACTGTCTCAGGTTCTGTCAATCTGTCAACCTGGCCTGCTTGTAGTTCAGAGCTTCCTATACATTGATTTGTCAATTTTAGGTCAACCAGAGACCTGATCCAGTCCAATATGTATGGTCCAAACCTGTCCTGTTTGCTGACGGGTCAAAATATCACCATGAACACGAGTCAAAACAATCAAGTTAACCCAAAAATATCTAGTTCTCGTTCTAGTTGGATTGTTTGGTTGGGTCAAATGTTATCACACCTTGTGTGCATGAACAGAAATAACAGTGTGAAATGTAACAAGTTATTTGCTTTAAACAAGCTATATCACTAAGAAAATAAAGGAAAGGTAAACAACCTATATTTTATAGAATCACTAGCGTTCCTGTCCCATGTCTGTAAGAGTACCACAAGCTGTAAACTGTGCTTTGCAAAACTTTCTCCAGGTTTTTCAGTGCCATCCAGCTATGTGCTGTGGTCCATGAGAGAAATGCCTCCTGGATACGCAGCTGATTTACCTCCGCAAACAAGAGAAGTAATCATCATCAGAGATAGTCCACCAGCACCACCTATTCCTCAATGGAGAACCACTGTTACCAACTCTCAGAATAAGGTATGTTGACCATCATTTTGATCCTCTCTCTCTCTCTCTCTCTCTATATATATATATATATGTATGTATGTATGTATGTATATGTGTGTTTTTTTTTTTCTCTTCTATTGTTGTTTGGCAAGTCCTGAGTCCAGGTTTGAGAGTGGTATGCTTGCAGAAATATGAACGAGCTTGCTTAGTTTGCCATAGAAAATGACTATTCGGCTTAGTTCATACTTCATATTGCATTAGTGCTGGTTGCCTCACTGATGAATCACCACTGATTTCTACGTTGTTCCAAAAAAATTGTAAAAGAAGTTCTATCAAGTATCTAGCCATAGCCAGTAGTTTCTTCTTGAAGCATCCCCAATATAGGTTCTTAGGATGCAAATTTAGCAACAAGATTGCTATGCTTCGATACCACCCAAATTGGAGTGCTTGAGGTTCATTCGATCATGCGAGCTTCTCTTACCTTGTAGCTGTTGGAATGTAAATCTATCACTAGAAACCTCAGCTTGTAGGTAATATTTATGATCAAACAACATTGTAGCCAGAGATGCTATAAAAAAAAAGGCATCGTAGCTAGAGAACTCGGGTCAATTTTTATTCTCCCTAATGTCTTGTTTAGCCTGGTTAAAATGTTAACTTTAATATGACATATCACCTCATACATAAATTTTAATATTAAGATTTAATTATATTTTATATTATGCACATATTTTTTTTAAAAAAGATTTATTTCATATACTATTCACATATCAAAATAATAACTAACTTATGTCACATCCCTAACGCATCCTAACATAATAATTAATTTTATTTCACATTATACATAATTTTCAATAAAAAAATATCTACATCTAAATTTAATTTTAATTTTGTTAAAATTAATTTTTGCAAGCAAATGCACCGGCTAATTGAACGATGTGTTTCTTCCAATCCTAGTTGGTGTGCTTACTCCATGCTTGCAAAAGTATATGTGCTAGAGTGTGTTAAAACTATATATCTCTGTGGCCTAGTCGACATACGTCGACTTATTAAATTAATTGGCCATCATATTTTCGCAATATTTACCTAAAATCAGCTTTGTTCAGCATAAACTAATTCATAAAATTCAACTCTGCAGGTCATGAAAGCAAGTCCAATATAGCTAGCTAAACTCGCTTTGCATCGGCTTTACTTCGCACTCTACCCGGAAAAACTGCTGTAAAGCTCATCAGTTGGTGATGATATATGATGCTCAAACGTCATTGATCTTGCAGAAAGTAGAAGGAGACCGATAAGGAACAAGATACATTCGACGACGACGGCTATTATAATGAAAACGGCAACCAGCTGATCAATAAATGCTCATCAGTTAGTGAGTCTCTATGATGTTTGTAAATATCTTTTCATATATTCAATTCTCGTCGAGAATTGCTCCTTTCGTGACTTGCCTTTTTCACATTATGTGAGTATTTCATCTCTAGTCTTCCATTTTTGGGCCTTTCGGTCCGACTCCTCCTTTGGGCTCAATTTGACTTGGTTCTGGTGCCCAAATCTGGTGCAGAAATTTTGGGTTTTATTCAACAACATTACCGTTTGGGGTTTGTTATTTGTCAATTTTTTTTTTAGGGGTAATCGTTGTTAAATCTTGAGTTACTAGTTGACCTAAAAACTTAAGCTTCTAGGTCGGTCGGTAATCAAAAATTTAACATAATATTAAAGCTAGTAGTCTCAAGTACTTAGTGCTTTTCAATTATCTATAGTACAAGTTTAAACAAAAAAATACATATGCTGAATTTTACGTAATAAAACAAATAAGTTTGCATGTGATGAGGTATATTAGAGTATAAAATTATTTTTGGATTGTAATCTACAAGTTTTTTTTTTAATTATATACTTGAAAATAAATGTGAGTCACTAAAATCACGTGAGATATTTGGTTATTATACTATGCTAAATTTTTGATTTTGTTAGTAATCGAAGACGTAATATGGTATTAAAGCTAGAAGACTCAAGTTTAAACCCCAGTAGCACTCAATTATGCATAGCATAAGGTTTAACAGAAAAATATTTATATTGAATTCTAGACTACAAGGCAAACAAATTTATGCTTTTATGAGCGTATTGAAATATAAAATTATTCTTAGGTCATAATTTATGAGCTTAAGTTTTTAGGTCAATTGGTAACTAGAAATTAAATATAGTTTCAGAGCTAGAGGTTTTAAATTCAAATTTCGGTGACCTACTAATTATCTATAATATAAAGTTTAAAAAAGAAATACTTATGCTAAATTTTACATCATGTGAACATGGGTTGTATTCGCAACGCAATCCATAACTATAGGTCAGTTGGTTCATTCATGTGCACATGGGCTGGCTAAGAGCCGAGTTGAAGTGTTTTCTTTTCTACTCAGACTCAACTTAGATTGTGCCATCAAAAAAATTTCGACTTAAATTGAACGTCAAACTTGAACCTCAATAGATTTGGAATCTACATTTTTAATAAGAAAATAAAGCAAAGTCGGGCATGGGTGATGTAGGAGCATCGTGTTAGTTTGCACAAATGACACAACCAGCTTGTTTTGGAGAAGTTTTTATTTTATGAGATATCGTTATATTTGTTTTAGTCCATACCAGCTTGTTTTGGAGAAGTTTTTATTTTATGAGATATCGTTATATTTGTTTTAGTCCATCAAACTCGTAAATAGTCGAAGCAATTGGACACGAAGCTAATGGCCATGTATACAACCAATGCTACTAGAAGACTCTAGTGATAGTTCAAACTCGCATTGGATTATAGTTATCGAGCATAATGCAAATATATTTTCTTTTCTTATTTTGTAAAATTATATATATTCCACGTAATTTAAATAATATAGTTGATTTTTTGACGCACTGTTTATGTTAAGTAATTTTTATTTAAAAAGATATATCTTGCCATTAATTTTTACAACATTTTCTTTGATGCGGCTCATATTATTATAATATTATTTTAATTTAATATTATAATAATGTGAAGTATAA
>JAEMOT010004237.1:241769-276951 GCA_019297695.1 Apostasia ramifera | reverse complement strand
ATATACTGAAAACTTTTCAATAATATTTAAATTAAAATCTGAATATCAATTTTTTTAATAACTGAAGGTAATTATCTTTAATATTGTGCAACACTAATATCATCTCAATTTGCTGATCACCGAAGTTATGGTGACCAAAATAAGAAAAGCCTTTTTATTTAATCATCTAATCACTTTTTTTGAGAAATATTTAATTTAATATTATAATATTTATTTAAATGAATTGACGTGTAAATATCATCATTTAAATAATAATTTTAAAATTATTTATATATATATATATAATAAAATCAGAGCTTTGGGGTGGAGCAGTCCATCTCCATGTGCTTCGTCCCTCAAAGGTTCATGCATGAGCATAAATGCGTGCTGAATAAATTGCTCTTCCTTTTAGGAGGTCTTATTTTTGCACAATTTTTTTTCATATTCTATCAGGCACTAGTCGTGACATTAGAGATGGCAACGAGTCAAATTCGAGTTAATTTAATTTACTCTTCCTTTTAGGAAGTCTTATTTTTGCACAATTTTTTTTTTCATATTCTATCAGGCGCTAGGCGTGGCATTAGAGATGACAACGAGTCAAATTCGAGTTAGTTTAATTTAATTTGAACAATTTTAAGTTCAAGTTGATTTCAGCTTGGAACGAGTTAGTTTCGAGAAAACTCGAAACTTTTATCCGAGTTGACTCAAAACAAAATGGATAAGGGAGATCAGCTGGAATTGAATTCTTCAATAATAATAATAATAATAATTGGAAATACATATATTTGGTTCACTTTCAGAAGATCGACATCCATGTGAATATCACATGATGAAGAATAAATTGGTTAAGTTTTCGGTACATACAATATATTATATTAAAATAATTTTATAATATTATTTTTTATAATATATATATTATGTTTATATTATAAACATAATATATATTTAAATAAAAAATAAAGTTCATAATTAATTCCATACAATTTGAAAATTGACTTCTTCTAATAGAATCAAATTAAACCAAACTTTCATCGAAATCTGATGATTCAAAAATTGATTAAACTCAACTTCATCTATTTAGTGCCCACACTATTTCAGTTATAAAAAGACCAAAGTAGGTCTTTAATTATAAAAATAAAAATATTAAATTAATTTGTATCAAAAAAATTTATTTTATTTCATATTTTACATCATTTTTAATGTCAAGATTGTAACATATATTATAATATAACTGGAAACTTAATCATTAAAATATCATATTATATACGTTTATGCATGTCATTAAATTTTTTTAAACATGACAACCTTGTCCTACCTGTTATCTCAGTATTTTCTGTATGCATTCTTACATTTTTCTAACTATAAGGATTTAAATATTTAAAAAATATAAACTAACAATAATAATAATAGGATCAGGCTATCAGTAATATAAATTTTTTATTTTCATTGCACTCTACTAAATAATAAATCTTTATTTAATTTCAAATATAAAAAAATATTCTTTATAATTTTTTATTACACCTTTTTTGACATTCATTTTACTCTTTTTACATAAACAAAATCCAATAATTAAAATTTTTTTATTAGAATTTCTATCGGCCTGTAATTTATATACCTAAATTATCTAATTCAACTCTCTTTGACCTTGACTTCTTAAAATCCACTCCATCCTTTTCGATAATAAACTCATTTCTCGTTTTATTTTTTTTCGTGTATACTTGCTCATCTATTTTAATATTTTTAATTTTATAATACTTATTTTATTTATATATTTGTACTTTGCAGGATAGAATTCAACACTATTAAAGAATATATATAAACCAAAATATCTAATATAATAATAAAAAAAAAGATCTTGAATACAGTAACAAAGGCAAATTTCATTTTTCATTCACAGGCAATCTTGGTACCAAAGCTAGTGAGGCAGATGACAAATGCCTGGAAAGCAGAGAGAGGATATCTGTAATCCATGGTGAACATATCATCACCAACCTTCCCAAACTGTAGCAGCACAGTTTCTTCATCTTCAACTGAAACTAGCTGGAAGTTCTTCACTGAAGCTACTGTGACTCTTCCATGGAAGTTCAAGCACCAGCATTGCAGTTGTTCGTGCCATCGAGGTGCTTTGTTCTTCATGACCAATGGCTCCAAAGGGATCTTGGTGTTGGTCGATAAGGGAAGCCGCAGAATGCAGCTTATTCTTCTTGGTCCTTTTGATTTGAGGAGGTTAAACTTGTAGGCGACCCTGCCGACTTTGAAGTTACTGACTGATGAGAACTGCGGGCTGATCTGGTTGCTGGAGAACCGTCGAATGGAGCAGTTGCTCGATGACTTTGCCTCATTTTGTGGAGGTTGGCTATCGTAGATTGTGAACTTTGTGCCGAGAAAGTCTGATCTATATAAAGTTGAGTTTTTTAATTCCATCAGAATTCCCTTGAGCATAACAATTGCACTAACATTTATAATTTAAAAGACACAAGTTTATTTTTGTTCTTGTTATATATATATACTCCATTATTTTTATATCGGGAGATTTACATACATGCCACAATAAATTTACCTTTTTAGTATTAAATATTCAAAAAATATACATTGTACTCAACGTAATGCACAGAATAAAACATTTCACAAACATCTCCTATCCATGATAACAATTATTACTTTGAATCTAGGTTAGAACGAAGATCTAATCATCCACAAATGTTAGAAATTTTACATACAAGACACATTAAACTTAAACTAACGTTAAAAATTATGCCGAGATTATAACATTTATGCAATTTGAGTCTGTAAATATAAAAATTATGATTTGAATGATTAATATGTAATATTTACAGGTTTACTATGACTTGTGTAAACATATCCCCATTTTGTTTAGACTATATCATCATGTGAAACACTTGACCTAGAATTAAGTTCAGAGGTCACAGCCCACATTTAACATGTCCATTGACGAGTCATAAGCCCGTTTGCCATTATGACTTGAATAAAATTCATCGGCCAACTGTATCACATTTTTTAATGGTAGCAGGAAATAATAAGATAAAACTTCAGATAGTTGACTCTCAAATGAGTTGCAAAAATAAACGAGCAAATGCCAATAAACTCATAAAATGCAGTTTATGAACTTCTATATCGTGATATAAACCATGCGAAAGAGAACGAAGCCCAACTAGTTTTCAAAGAAAACAGAGTATGCTTGTGTTAAGTTAAGCATCACAGAAAAAAGGTTTAATATAATGATAGTACAAGAGAATCTCCTTGATTTATGTTGAGTGGAATTATGATTATGTTTGCAAGAATGAATCGTTAGATATTTAGTGATATAAAGCGGGACATTCAGACTTTCAGTATATATAATACCTTATGATAATAAGAATACTCTTGCTGCTAAAAAAGTAGGTAAATTCACTGAACCTTGTAAACCTTATGTGCTTTTTTCCTATTCTTCCTCTTTCCGACTCAACTGTATCCTACGCTACTCAAAAGACTAAACGACTTATGAAAGATTACTGCTACCTCATAGGGTTGAGGTGATTTGCTAGCGGGAGGTGCAGCTGAGGTAGAAAATGTGACTACAGAAAATCTCACCTGCTGCTCAGAAGACCGAGCTAATGCACGATACAAGCAAGGGCTAGCAAGAAAACCTGACAGTAGCGCATCTCTATACAATGGCAGCGAAAGTTAGATAGAGTGGGAAGTCTTCGATCGAACAATGGGGATCTGATTGAAATCTTTTTGTGTACTGCATAAGTAAAATGGCAATCTTTAAAAATCTAATCAAGATCCTCACGAGCATCACACCCAATGATACTGGGTTAAAAACATTGGACCCCAGGATACTCATGAAAGACCAGAGGAAGCTTTGAGGAATATAGGCAGTCTCTCATTCCCTATTTGAACCTAGTACGAAGGACTGATACAAGTTCTTTAAAATTACCAAGTAAATTTACTTCAGAAAGCGTTAAGTCAAAGAAATTTACCTTTTTTTTGTAACTGATATAGCCGAAAAGGCTCACATTTGCATTTGAAGAAATTCTATTTCTCTCCACCCATCAAAAGCAGCAATCCTACAGCATATTAGTTCAAAAAGATACCCCCAAAAGATAAACCCTTGTGCAGCTATGATTGCTATCTGGACTTGAAGGTTGTCATATTTGTTTCAGTATATAATCTTAATTGGTGAAAGCACAAGTGACAAGCGTGTCCTAAGTTACCCAAGTTTTAATGTGCAGATAGGAAAATTATGAAATAAAGTGAAATCCACGTCACCATATAGTCATGAAAATAAGCAGCACTGCATAAAATAGCCGGTGAATTAATAATCTAAGAAGCTAAATTAAAGTTTTTCCCAAACTTGAATTTTCTGTCAACTGTTGATAATGCTAATTGAGGAACTTTGTTGAAATGGTGGACAAATGTTACAGGAAGGTGATGTTAGGGGTACAACGTTCAACAATAAGAACAATGCAACTATGAGGAAATCAATGGAAATATATGTTCAGGAAAGCAACCCACGCAAATACAGTGATTACGCAAGATTCAACCCGAACTAGGGTTATGTGGTAACAGCGGCGGACACACAAATTCACTATGATGAAATATTCTAAATTGCAGAAGCTAATAAAAAATTCAAAGGAAATCATACCCTACCCCTAATCCACTTGGAATTTTGATCTAGGGGCACAGTCCTCGAAAATCCCAACCATCATGCACTGCCCCTTAGACACCTGCATGCTGATAAGGCAATGAGACCCCCACTAGGAATGTTATGATGTGAAGCACCTACGATACTGCCTTTGTCAATTACAACATCGACTTCTCTAGTTGAGTTGAGCTTGAAGCTCCTACTATTTCCAGTCTCATTTTGTTTGAGAGACCTCAGTAGGCAAGGATACATATTGATGGCGACATCTTAATGATCAACAAGCCAGATTGGAGCATGCGTCACGATGCAATGGAAGATGTATTTATTTTTATAATTACAGTAATTATCAAAATCACCTTTTATTTATTTTAAAAATTTTAGTGTTTCATCCCACATTGCCTAGGTTTGTATTAGGGTTGAAATAATCCTCTCTTTATAGTCTATACTTCAACTTTCAGATGGATCTCCTGATAAATAAAACTCGAGTTTCAATGCAATTTGGTTCTAAAAGGTGTGAGTGTGAGGGATTCTAAAAAAGACTGATATCCTAGAAGGGAATGAAAGGGTAGGAAAACCTAAAGTAAAAATCATTTAAATCCTAGATATCAATTTAATTTTAATGTCGAAATGAAAATGAGAGATTATTTCTAATGCCTAAAAGACAACGAGAAACATTTCTACTCAAAAACCCTAACCATCTATTCTTACATTCAGCCACACCAGCCATATTGCCAATTTCGGACACCGCTCTGTCATCTAACGCAAATTGTGAAGATGGGGAAGTGTAGGGAATTCCTCCAGCCATCTTATGGAACCTTACGTGAAGATCCGGCTATCTATCCTAGGAATTCCTCCAGTCCATGTAAAATTCACATCAAAAAGTCTTAACCAATCAAATTTTGCAAGTCAATGTGATCTACAAAAAAGGAAATTAATCTAGGACCTACAGAAAAAGAAATTAATTTTATTCATATTTCATCGATGACTTCTATATCAAGCTAGCATTGAACATGTAAAAAATGCAAGGATCCATGTGATCCCTTGACATGTTGCCTTCCCATGTTCATGCAATAACAAATGTTGATAGTTCAGATTAATGCTAAACAATATAAGCAATTGCTAGCTTCACCTTAAAAGAACTCATTATCGATTTTTAAACAATTATTTTATTTAGGAATTACTTTTTCTGTGATTTTTGTTATTTTTAACAATTAATTTCGATTATCATAATAATTATTTCATTTCGCTCTAAATTGAGAAATCAATAGTTAGAATTTTATTTTTTAAAAAAGCTAATTTAATTTCTAAAGCTCATCATTTGATTTAGTGTATTTTAAATTAATGTCCTAATCTAACTTGAAAAATTTTAATATACTATCAATAAAATTGAATTAGAATTTAAAACTCACTTAAATCCGTATGCCATTGGAACACTACCTTTTTGAGCTACATCCCAATGTACTTAGATGATTTACTATATCATTTTATACCCAGCACCTCCTGCATGCATAACAATTGGAACAACTCAAATTCAAATTTCAACTTGACTTAATTAGAGTTGACCCGAAATTAATATTTTTAATGAAAAAATAATGAAAAGTTAAGAACCTGGGAAAGCCATCTCCACCATAGAATTCGACCTTCGAGGTCAACCCGATGGCAAGTACTTTAAGAGTGAGTTACACTTCAATTGATTTTGAGTCAAAATCCAATTTATTTAAGTAATATTGATTTTCAAATTTTACAAATAATATATAAAACCAATATAAAATATTTTACATTGACTTGTCAAAAAAATACTCACAATAATGTTAAGTACAAATATTGTCAAGAACGTCAAGTAGATATTCCATCCATATAAATTTCATGCTAAGATGAAAGTGCACAAAAGTTTTTTAAAAAATTAAGTTTTAGGTAGAAAGTTGATTGTGATCTTATGTGTGCAACAATATGAATAAATAATTATAAAAAATATATAAATAAATAGAAATGAAAAAATAGAACATGGCTTGGACCAACTTAATATAGGTTGGGTAAATGGGTTTAGTTAATCAATAGTTTCTAATAGTAAAACCTAACCCGAAACTGAAAATTATAATCTTTTATAGATGGATTTAACTGAACCTGTCAGTTCAATTACCAAAAATATTGATTCAATTTTTATCTATTTTTTGTAGTTAGCCATAACTATGGCTAGGGGACATGGCTATATAATGATTTAAGCATTTTCTGAGCAGCCGAATTTTAGTCACCAAGAAATCTTAGAGAAGTGCCTTGAGAGGAGGGGATCCAATCATAGCCCAGCATGGAGGGGTTATGCACTAAACATTTTTGTGAACATAAATGCTTTCAAAACCTTTTTCCACGCACTTTACACTATTTTTATGCTCCAAATTATGCTTTTAAAGCACAATTCAAGCAAATTTAAAAGCATTTCTCAGAATAAACAATTATTGCTAAAGTGAACAATAATCAAAATTCAATTGTGTTCAATAAAGCAATGATATAACAAAAGAATAGACTAACCTCAACTTTCCTATGTATGCATTACTTCGCTGCGATAGGTCATCGGTATTGATACAGAGGATGTACTCAGCATGAGCACTTGTTGTATACCTTCGAGCAGCCATTAAAAATTTTCCTGTGTCTACAAATGCTGCAAGAATAATCCAAATAATATTGAAATTGAAAAACCATAGTGTAGCAAGCTAACACCCAGCAAAATTTGAATTAAATTTCTATATTCTAAACCAAAATAACAAGACAACATTACAGGAAAGTATGTACACTGATATAATATCTAAAACAGTAAACTATAAACTTGTGAGGGAAAATAAATTAATGTGTACCTCTCACCTAAAGGGTATAACATTTTTAATTAGGTTAAGTACAATTTTGTATGGATCCCTAGGATTAGTTCATATCACATTTATTCACATTCAGGTTCTCAATACTCCCCCTAAATTAGTACATAAATATCACGAAGTCTCAACATATCACAGATATACTCAATCCTAATATTTCTCTTAAAGATTTAATTAAGAAATCTACTGACAAAAGATATAATGACATTAATAGATTGGATATTAATCCTAACAAAGTGTTGGTCAATCTCTAAGCACTTCTCTTATGAAAGACAAGGTTAGAGAATGTGCATACAACTTAATTGTAACTATACAACTTCATGGCCTTGGATTGGGTAAACACTGATTCCTGCATCAACTGCTTAGATCATACAAGCTTACATTTCGTATGTGTTATTGTCTTGTACTTTGCTTCAGTACTACATCTTGCAATCATATTCCACCTCTTACTCTTCCATGATATTAGTTTTCTTCCTAGTAAGATATAATAGCTCGATGTAAATCTCTGATTATTGGAGAACCTACCCAATCAACATCTGTATATTGCATCACCTGAAGATGGCAATGATCACAATATAAAAGTCCTTCACCACAGACTGCTTTAAGATATCTAAGAACCTCAAAGATGCCTGTCAATGACTTTCGTAGTGGAGCTCAAAAATTGACTGTTCACACCTACGAAATATGAAATGTTTTGTTTGATTACTATAGGATAGTTAATGTTTACAGCTAATCTGTGATATCATCTTAGATAATAAATCAGCTCCCTGTGTTTGGGCGCCAGTTTGACATTAGAATCCAAAAAAGTGTCAATTGGTCCGACACACAGCATAACAATCTCATCGAGTATATCTATAATATAGTTCCTCTGTGATATGTATGTCTCTTCATGAGCAAGAATTCTCAAAAAGTATCTTAAATCACCTAAATTTTTGGTTTGAAACTGTTGATGTAACTAATCTTTTAGTTTGAAAATCTCATCAGTGTCATCTTTTATGATGATGATATTAACCACATAGATAATAAGAAGAATCCGTCTTCCAGAGTCTAATCTCCTATAGAATATTGAGTGAATTGACGTCGCATGACGAGGCAAGCAAAATTAGAGCTGACTAAATTTTACCAAACCAAACACAAATAGATTACTTCAAACCATACGATGACTTCATCAACTTGCAGACAATCCTAGCTCACCGTGAGCAACAAACCTAGGTGGTTGCTACATATAAACTTCTTCATCTAAGTTTCTATAAAGAAATGCATTTAAATAACAAGTTAAAAAATTAAATCCAAAGGGATTGCTTCTAATCTACACTTCCCTGAACAACAAATCCAAGTGGTTGATCCATATAAACCTCCTCATTTATGTCTCCATGAAAAAATATACTTTTAACATCTCAAAATAATATAGTAAAAAAACAATAATCTGTATCAATCATGTTAATCTATGGAATAAAGGAGTATGAAGTAATCTGCTCTGTCGATCATCAAGATGTCCCAATTAGGAGGAGACTCAAAGAAGGTAACATTAGATGAAACAAAGGCCCGATGCAAGTAAGG
The DNA here is from genome assembly GCA_019297695.1 of Apostasia ramifera. Classification (NCBI taxonomy): domain Eukaryota; kingdom Viridiplantae; phylum Streptophyta; class Magnoliopsida; order Asparagales; family Orchidaceae; genus Apostasia; species Apostasia ramifera. The sequence continues at coordinate 267,900 of JAEMOT010004237.1, read as the reverse complement.
AAAATAACAATTGTACTTTCTAGAAGTGAAATTATCCCAAGAAGACATATTTTATTGATCAAGATTACAACTTATCTATAGGACAGAAAATGGACAAAATAGGTGCAACCAAATACCTATGAAAACCTTTAAACTACATCTGAAGGAAAGAAGATAAAGAATGAGATCTGATCAATAAGGAAAGAAAACGGCATGCGATTTTTAAGGTAGCATGCTATGAAGAGTGCATCATTCCAAAACTATAATGAACCCCTATATGAAGTAGTATGATACATGCAGTCTCAACTAAATGCTTATTCTTTAGTTTAGCAATACCATTTTGTTGAGTTGTATATCACAAGAAGATTGGTGAAGCATCCATTTTGTTAAAATATTCTGTTAGTAAATCATTAAAATTATATTTTTACCTTTAATGATACATATTTTTCTCTTCCTCAATATCACACTAACGCGCTAATTTATCTTAAAATCAATTCACGTCGCGGATGTCTCATTCCTTTGCCGTCACCTAAATATTAAGGTTTTAGTATTTTCACTCAAAATATATTTAAATATTCTTAAAAGAATATGATGAACATATCAAATTTTTTGTAATCTAACTATAATTAGGTTATTGAAAAATTATGATTACTCATTATAATAGAAATAAATTAAAATGTGTGTATGTAAGCTTTTATAAAACAATGAGAGGAAGGGAGGCAGACAGAATGAGTGCATGACTTGTGACGAAAATCTCAACAGTCAATGCTTGGGTTGCAATGTTACCTGCACTAGGATCCAAAGGAGGTGATCAAGTAGATCTACTCACAGAGTTTAGCAAACGAGGACAATAGGTATTCAAGCATCAAGATGGGTTGCATCTATGTGAAGAAGAGCGAAGCGGGTGAAAAAGGAGAATCACTCATATACCATGTAAAATTTTGAGGCAAAATGAATCTCCATGTCCCTTTCACTTAAAGGATACTAAATATATAATTAGTGTTACATATAATTTCACATGGGTCCCTGGGATTATATTGTAATCACATCCAAGTCCACAACATAAACTACCAGCTACTTAACCAACAAAATAATGGAAATTTTCCACAACTAAATATCAACTAGCCTTCCAAAGTAAATTATGTTCCAGAAGCTAACAGATTGAATGGTTGCAAGAATCTAATCAAGAACTGGGCAATTCTCCATGTCCACACATCTCAAATAAGGTACTACTAGTGCAGCTACATGATCTTTCTTTTCCATGAACTTTCCATGCAAAAGGAAATTTAAACTGTTTCTGCTCTGCTCACAAGAACATAATTTCCTTTTCACAAAATGAATCTACGCCTGTTGGAAATCTGAGTATTAGCTACTACAGTATCATCTTAGATAATATGTCAATTGCAGTTGCATACCTCAAAGCTTTAACAATATGTCTCTCATGATCAACCACGGTCATAAAACATATTCATGCATTGTACCTACTGCAAGTCTGCAAGGATATTTATATCTGCATGGGCTTTAAGAACATAGCATGGTTTGTAAGGCAGAAACTAGACGTGTCATACTCACAAGCACATTCTATATTCAAAATTTCCAATTGAAATGGGAAGACAACAAGGATGAGAAATTTTAAATAAACAGATCCGAGCAATTCAATTAGTTAGGTTTATTATCCTTGAACTTTGACATCTGAAACAATCCGAAGAAACATTAAAAAACACTCTAAAAAAATACACACATTGTTGGTTTTCTTACTTACTGTGGGCGACGCCAAGATATAGAAAGAACGTCGAAGTCTTCTTGTTCCTCTTAATTAAGCATTGCATTGGGGCATCCCACCAACCCGGCTGCAACCAAACCAAGTCGAGATTCAGGAAATTGATAGAACCAGCAAACATCGCAATCTCATCTCCAAATTCAAATTAGTGCAAAAAGATCGACATTGTGATCCACAAATTTACGCCAAATCGCGAAATAATTCGCAGGACCGAATAACACAGTGTGATTCAAAAGAAAATGAGAGAAGATAGTACGAAAGCTCCAAGGCGATGAGTTGGAAAACCCTAGAACCTGCTTGAGGGAAGAAGGGAAGGTGATCTTGCCGGAATATTGGGGTGATCGAATGACGCTGGTGGCAACCTCTCGCCACCTCCTGCAAACGCAGGCGCAGGCAACGACACTCCTCCGAAACGGCCATCGATCCTCGCTTGCCTCCACCTTCTTTATTATTTCCGCAAGGAGTTCCGGCAGCAACTTGGACCACCGATCCCCTTCATCTGCCTCCACCTCTCTGTCACCTCCTGAAGAGGCGGTATAGGCGGAAGCCGCCACAGCCGGCGACGGAGGCCGGAACTGAGGATCAACTTGGTTGGCGTCAGGGCACCGACCTCCCCGATGACAGCCATAGACTTCTCCGGCGGAGGAGAAGCTCTTTCTGGGCAAGAATGCCCACCGCCGCGACATCTCCTGCCCGCCCGCTCAAGGGAGAACGGAGAAAGCGGAGGTTATTCCTCCTCGTCCGGAGGAAGTCTGTCTCCCTGCAATTCTCTCTCAAATCTTGTGCGTTTAAATTTATTTTATAACTTAAAAAATTATTTTATAGAAACTGACTCTTTTTCCTTTTCTTAACAGAATAATTAAACTGTGGAGAATAATTAAACACATTGAACATATATACATTTATATATTTAAAATTATCTTATAAAATTATATATTACAATTAAGTTTTTAGTATTTATATTTTTGATGCATATTTATTACCGTATTATTATTGCAGCAGTTAATTAGAATTTTCTATAAAGCACTATTATTACTGGTAAATTATAAATAAATTTCTCTTATTTGATCATATATGTAAGTAAATTTTTATTATTTAAAAATTACTCAAATTAATTTATTTGATTAAGGTAATATGCAATGAAATCTTAAAGCTATACTCTTGCACTCTCTCTCTCCTCTACACTCTCTCTTTTTTTCCTGCGCACTCTCTTTCCCCTTGTACTCTCTCTCTCCTGCGCAGGTGTGCGTGCCTATGCATAAGGTGGTGGGCCGCCAGCACGCCCACCCCCTCCACTCACTCTCTTTGCCTCATGCACACACTCTCTCTTTGTCTCTCTCCCTTCTGCACACACTCTCTCTTATCTCCAGCAACTCAGTTGCATCTCCATCTGTTATATTTGGTGGCGACATTGCACCATTCCTTCTTCCCAAAACTCCTCTGCAACCTTAAAGGCCTAGGGCTTCTCCAACCCGACAGCCAGCACATTGTTTTCCTCAGTGGTCCAACTTAATTTTCAACTTCCTCTCATGTCCGAGAACAGAGCCAAGCTTGTTGTTGGCGAAGAGGCTATGGCTGTTGTCGGTGCTGGGACATTCGACTTTATCTTTACAACTGGCGATAAGGCTAGCTTATGTTTCGCCAATAGGGCCCTCAAAATAGAGCAAATGAAGGGGGGGGAGAGAAATTAGGGGTACAAATGTCATTTTTGATAGCTTTTGAACCTGATTGCACATTACCTTAAACTGATAGACCAATTTGAGTAGTTTTCAAATAATAAGAACTTACTTGCACATGTAATCAAACAAGTGATATCTACTTGCAATTTACCCTATTATTATTCAAAAAAATAGTAATTATATGGTATAAGTGCAGCTATCGCTTACTTAGTACCACATCTTACCTAATATAATTCCGAGTGAGTGTGCTATTGTTGAAAAATAGGTTATATTCTACCAGTGAGTATTGTATGCACAATATATTAAGTAAATTTTTTATTAATTTAAATTTTTAGGAGAATTAATAGTATCAAAAATTTTAATAAATATCATGTACATAAAATTAATTTTTTTATTTGTATAAAAATTATTACGTGGATTACAAAGCATCTCTTTTTATATAATTTTTTATAGTATAAATTTGCTGTTTTTTCCTGGGTAAGAAGAAGGGCGAATCTGGAACTGCAGAAAGACTCGGAACTCAACAATTGATCTGGGTGGCGACGGCGAAGCCAAGGCTTCCGAGCTTTGGTCGACGCCGAGCTATCGGGCTGCGATCTCGAGGTCGGCCGCGGCGACAAGGAGGTCGATCGGCGTGACGATGACGTCGGCGGGTCCAGAATGGCAGCGAACTTGCGGAGAGTGCGCAAGCGGAGTTCGTCGGCGAGGCGCTGGACCTGGCCCTCGAGGTCTGCATCCTGGGGCAGGAAGCGGTCAGCGACCGAGTTCTAGTCGGCGAGCTGGGAGGAGAGCTCGCCCTCAAAGCGAACGGTGCAACAATGGCGACAAGCTGAGAGGCGGAGATGCCACCGAGGTCGCTTGAGTAGAGGAGGTGGAGGAAGTTGGTGGAGGGGGAAGCGAGGAGGGGGATGGGATCAGAGTGGGCGAGCTGGGCGCGGGAGATAGTGAGATTCGTAGCCGGCGACGGCGGACCGGAGCGCCGGGCGGTTCTGGCGCCAGGGTCGATGGTGAGAGGTGGGATGGCATAGAGAACTCTGTGGGCCCGCCGGCAAGCTGGCGGGGATATCTGATCGGGGATGCGTGCAGTGGGACTGGGACCAGCAGTTGAAGTGAGGCCGTCAGAACCGCCAATAGAAAGTTGACGTGTGGCAGGAAAGAGTGTAGAAGGAAGCCACGTGGAGTTGAAATGTCTTGTGAACCGTAGCAGTTGACTGGTAAACCGTCTCGGTCATTTTTGTAAGTGACAGCCGTCGGTTTTGTCAATTATTATTATTATTATTATTATAAAAAATATAATTATTATTAAAATTAATTTCTAATTTTTATTTTGACGCAACTGAATCATGGCCTCCATATTTGTTCTAAAATCTGCATGCAATTACTTTGAAGATTTTATCACCCCTGGCAATTCTCAAGGTGTGAAATTTTTTTTTGTTTACGGGACTGTTTGGCGCGAAGTTCAAAACAGAATNTAAAATTGATATTTTTATTTTAAATTATTGAGTATGTAAAGTAAAATAATATTTTTTATATTTTAATTTGTATAGAATGATTTAAAAAATTTATTTATTATTATTATTATTATTTTTTAAATTAGTACCATTTTGATCCTGTTTTGGTCCTCGCGCCAAATAGGGCTAAACTAAGTAGATATTAACTTATCACATCTTTAAACCGAAAAACATCGTCTTTATAAAAAGATTCAAAATTGATAATCAATATTTTTTAAATAATATTATATAGCTATCACAACTAGTCCCAAAAATTCTAAGACTTCTAATTAAAGGGGCATTTGGTTCGATGTTATATTAGTGTTATGTTATGTAATCTAGATATCATCTTTTGACTAATAATTTTATAATCTAATAGAAGATTCTTTGTAAATATCATTAAACTAAACAATTGCTTTCTCTAAATAACATTAAACCAAACACTTCCTAAATTTTATCGGCGATAATATATTATATATTCTTTTTAACGATTAAGTAAGAAGAAAAATATTTCAGGGCTCACATTAAGCACAATATACTAGTGAATAGATAAAAATTAATCCAAAAATTTCAAAGGTATTTGGTTTAATGTTGTTACAAAATTATGTTGTGTTATCTGGAAAAATTGATTGTTTAGTTTGATGATATGTTTACAAAATATTATAAAAAAGTCTATGATTATTATTCAAAAATAATATCTAAATATTACTCAATATTAAATAATATATAAATATCATCCTAATTATTATGAAGGACGTCGTGTTGAATTTATTTTCTATTATTATTTTTTAATATGAAGATATTGAAGAAAATAAATAAGAATTTAAATATAATATAGGTATTTAAATAATATTAATATCTAAATAATATGAATTTTTATATAATATTGAATTAAGCACTTTCTCATGATTGGAAAATATAATTAAAATTTAATCTTATATAATATATTTTTATCATAATATTTTAATATTTTTATGTAATATTTATAACTTCAAAATCATAACTTTCACATTTAGTCCTTAATTTTATTTTATTGTTTTGACAGCACGCAATCTTTAATTTCTTCCAAAAATATATATATATTTCACACTAAATTTTAATAAAATACTAAAAATTTTATTAAACTTCTAATCTGTTAATGCTTAAAATTAAAACTTAAAATTATTAACATTTAAATTACTTTAACACTAAATTGAAATTTTAAATTTTAAAAATTCAAAAGATAAATTCTTAAAATAAAATTTTTAATTATTATTAATTAAGTTTATATAATTCACTTTAAATTTAATTTAATAATATAAAAAATTTTATTATAAAAATTATAAATTATATATAATAACATGAATATAATTTGACAATTTTTAATATATTTTTTAAAAATTTAATATAAAATCTATAATTTCTTCAGATTTTTATATGATGTAAGTAAATTTTTTTCATGAATTCTTTTATTCTACGAAATATAAAGAAAACGGCCTGAGGCCGAGGCCTCGAGCTCTGTAGACCTCGTTGATAGATAGAGGGCTTTTCTGCAAAAAGATCGTTGGACTCTTCTCCGTTCTTGGTTGATCGTAGTCGAACCAATCCACGGATCATTTCTCGTCTTTCTCCGGCGAGCTGGAGCCGCTCTTTGTTCTTCCTCGATCCGCCACCGGAGGGATCTCATCCTTCTCCTTTTCCCTGTTCGTGTTATTTTTAACCTAGATGGCGAGACGTTGGTTTTCTATCTTTTTGGTGCTCGGGTTCCTTGTTGGAGATCTGGATGGCAGCGCGGGCGATGCCGATCAGATCTATAAGTATTTTCATTCTTCATCCTTCTTTTTCTTTTGATCTGCTTGTTGTTTTCCTTTTAACGATTCATCAAAAACCTTTGCTATTCCTTCCCTGCGTTTTGCTATACTTTGTGGTCGGGAGTCTATTTACGGAATATTTTGTGCTTAGAAGGTACTTGATCCAGTTGTCCTATGCTAACTGTCGGGTAGAATTTGTTGGAGGAAGTAAAAATGAGCTGGTAAGAAATCGAGGCTATGAAACGTGGATCCTTTTTTTTTTTTTGAACTTGTGGCCTAGGCCAGCTACTAGAGAAAGGATTACAAAACATCAAGTTGTACTCTCACAGAGGATGTTACAAAAATCATTGGGCAGGGGCATACCTCTTTTCCAGTCAAAATCACCGAGGGTAGCTAAGTGGGCTAGATAATCTGCAACACTATTTGCAGTTCTGTTTATGTGAGTAATTTTATAAGATTGGAAACATAAAATTAATCTAGCAATGCACTCCACATTTAAATCCTCCTCATGGATCCCTTTGATTGATGAATACCTTTGTCTTCTCCTTGCTTGGCTCCACCATGGGTCATTGGTTGGATGATGAAACATGTTGATATTGTTTGTTAGTTTAAAATTTCAAGATTCAATGTTCAATCTTTAGGAAGATCAAATGAGGGTCAATTAGACAATTTGATGATTGATCAATTGGGCAAAAATATATAGAGTGTCTCTTAAAACCATAGAAAGTTCCTGAAATTCATTAAAAATTATTGGGAACATGGCTAACAAAAGAATTGAGTTGATTTAATTCCCAATTTGACTTAAAATTGCAATAAAATAAATTCAATTGTTGAATTTCAAATAAAGAAATACAATATCAACTTGGTCATTAGATTGACCAAACAGAACTTAAACGTATCCCAATATAACTCAAATTGACACATGAAGACGCAAAGTCATTATTATTTGCCACTCATGCGCACATCTTAATTAAATACTGCCCCATTCCTCTCTATAAGGAACAGTCTTAGCATTCTAATTGAATCAACTTATGGTTGGGAAGCTGCTAACTGTGATCTACAATGGATCATCAACTGGCTTTGATCAAGTCACTCACCTGTGGAGTAGTCTAATGTTTCATAGACTGCTAGTGTAGTCTATAAGTAGAGTCTCACCAGAGCCCTTTAAAGCTGATGGAATTGATGCCACTAGACTATCAGATTGATTTCAAAAGACTCTTTAGGTTACTACAATGCTACATGCGACAATTCCACTCTCTGTTGAGAGTACTGACAATGTTTCCTTGAATTGTATGTAGTGGATTACCAGATTAGTCCATTGTTTCCTAGCTTTGATCAATTGATAGGGATGTAGAGGAATGATTTCGAATTGAAATGAGATCCTCAGAGTTGTTGGTTGCAACGAATTTCTCTCATAATTAAATAATCCATTGTGTCCCAATTCAATTTAGTGCTTGTCAAAACTTTATTGCCCTACCCTAAACTGATCCATATGGTTTCAGGTGGGCATTGATCACTGGATAGTCGAAATTTACCACCACAATGATGGACGACCATTGTTTCATGTTTCTTTGGATCATCGTAGAGCCAAGGCTAATTAGAGAGCTTAACATAATTCTCTCACCTTCTTGAATTGATTTGAATTTATTCCAAGGACTTGTGGCCACTAGAGCACCAACATCTAACACTCAGGCACCATAGATTTTCACTCGACCACTGTTAAGGAAGAAGACGATGCTTTGACAGTAGGAACTAGCTCTAGTGCAATTTTGGTTGCTGAATATCTTTTAATCTTGATCGTTTGATCCCGATCTTTAGTCGTTTGATGGGATGCACTATCAACTATTTGATCAGAAGCGACCCATAGTAATTTTGGATGCAAATTGAGCTAGAAAAGATAAGTAAGGATGAATTTAAAGTTTTGTATTGCTAATGATATGGAGCTATTTTCATCATGGCATAGTTTTTGACATTGTGTTTTATGGGGAATATTGTGTTTCCTAGTGTTTTGTAGATTTTTTGACTAGTGATTGATGGGCATATTTTTAAAGCATATTTTTAAAACAATGTTTTTGGATATCCTCGTATTAGACCTTCATACACAACTAATAGATCAAATACTTCTGACTGGGATAACATTTGTATTACATGAAATAAAAGAAGCCTTATTGAGCTAAACTAGATTTAACTTTGCTTTGTCGATCTAGCAAGGCCATAAAAACATATAGAACTGCTTCATAAATTTTTTTGTTGGCAACAACAACAAAGGCTTCATCCTAACTAAATAGTTGTATGCCCATTAAAAGAAGTTTCAAGTTTTAAGCTAGTCGTTAACCTACCACATCTCTCATGTTTCTCTGGTTGAAGATTGGCTATTCAGTGAAGCTCGACATTAGTGAGATTTTTTGCTAATCATTGAAAAACATTAAAAATGAGAAAAAAGAAGGGATGATGGTTTATAGTAAATTGCTCAATGGACATAAAAATTCAAATGTTAAAAAGTAAAATAACGATCTAGAGTTGCAAGGCCCTTTCATGTTTTGTCTTGATATTGTTTTTGCTATAAGGATGAAATAACAGTGGCCTTGATGCACTGGAGATTTTTTTTTTCAGTTTGACATTAGTATTCTATTTTGCAGTGGTTAAAAATATGTTGTATTGGTCTAGTGAATGTACAAGGTGTGGTTAGCATTATGATTCTCAATGCAGAGATAATTTGACCATTATCTTTAGGGTCCATAATAGTATTTTTTTTAGGAGGAATTTTAAGAGGCAATATTTCTTATCAACTCCCCTTCTTGCATGACGGCTTCTAAAATTGACATCAGGCTCACAACCTGAAAGAGATGAATTATTACTCCTCAATATTTGTATTTGTGCTCTCTTACACTATAACGTTTCTTCAAATTTTTTCACGTGATATAATCATGAATCTTTAGTTAGAAAGCTACCGTAGAAAGGATGCACAAGAAGGAATAGCTTATAATTATGAGCACGATCGCACCTTTCTAGTTGTAATTTAGAGGGCGTTTGGTTTGATTCTATCTTGATGTTGTGTCATATTTTTTTGATATTATGATATCTAGATGTCATTTTTTGATTGATAATTCTATAATTTCTTAGAAGGTTATCTAAAGATGCCATTAAACTAAACAATTATTTTTTCTAGATAACATGATATTACATTAAGATAACATTGAACCGCCCCTTACAACAAATTTGATTTGAACCAAAACCAATTTGATGGAGTAAAAAAGTTTAGATTGATTTCATTTTAAAATTTACTTGAGATTTTTAGACATGAAATGAGGAGAATAGGAGAAGGGTAATTTGGCAAATGGTACCTTGAAATTTTTTTAAAAATTAGTTAAACTTGTTTGAATAAGTGATGAGCTCTAGATTGTAAATGATAACGATAGATGACTATGTTTTTAATCTTCTTAAATTTGGAACTTATTTTGACAACCTCCATTTTTTTGCTCTTAAGCCTTATTTTTTACTATAAAATTTTATTGTAAGCTAAGCATAGCTTTTTGAAACTTAGCTGAGCACAAATAACCAAAATATACTCTATTTTAATGATGTGCATTTTCTGGAACATTAGAACTTGTGTTGACCAATGTGAGAAGACCGCAAGTATTGGAGACATCTTCATTCAGCAATGTATTTTTCTAGCCAATGATGCAGTTGTCAATAGTACATGGTACATGCAAGAACCACTTTACTTACAATGGAAGCAATTGAACTGTAGAAGTGACTGTCGCTACCACTGTATGATGCAAAGAGAAAAGGAAAGAGAGGCACTTGGCCTCAGCCCTGTAAAGTATCATGGCAAATGGCCCTTTAAGCGCATCTATGTTTTTCAGGTTTGTCCTTTCATAATTTGGTAAGAGATATTATAATATGATTGTAACCTCATATGTAATATTTGTGACTTGTGGCCATAAGTTTTTTATGGTGTCATGTAGATCCTGTTGTGAAATGTTTCCAATATATTTTCAAAATGAAATACTTTAACATTCTATATCTTCCTCTCCCTCTTCCCTCCCACCTCTCACCCACAATTGGAGGTGTTGTGATATTACAAATTTAGAATTTGGGTTGGTTGCACTCATGTCGTTGAGATTCAGCACATGGGTATTCTGCCTCCCACTCTCTCTTGGTCTCCGTCCCTCTCTCTTCCTCTTTGCCTCTCTCCCCTTCCCATCCTCCCTTTTTCCATCCTTCCTCTTTTCATAGTAGTGCCCACCACCACCTCCCCCTCCTCAGGTCTCCCCTTTATTCCCTCCCCCTACTATTGGAGAGTGTTAGAATATAAAATTATTCTTGAGTTATAATTTACAAGCTTAAGTTTTTAGGTTGGTTGTTGACTAGAGATTTAACTTGATATTAGAGCTAGAGATTTCAAGTTCGAACCCTAGTGACTCTCAATTATTCATAACATAAAGTTTGAGAAAAAAAAACAAAGTACTTATGTTAAACTCCTGTGAGGCAATAAGCTTGCATATGAGGGGATGTGTTAGAATATGAAGTTATTCTTAATTCATAACCTACAAGCTTAAGCATTAGGTCAGTTGGTAACTAGAGATTAATAAAGAGAAATAAGGATTTATAGAATCTGAGATTTATGTAGAATCAAAGTTATTCAAAATTGCACATTTGCAAAATAGTTTACTCATTTGAAATAATTGTATTTTGGATGAAAATCACTTAAATTGACCTCATTGAAAAGAAATTAGAAAAGCCAAGGACCTATGTGAAATCAAAATTGACTGGACAGGACCTAGGACCTTTATAAAATCAAAATTGGTGGGAAAGACCTGCATGAAGCATTTCATAAAATGTGCACTTGTGTTAAATGCAGTTGTGACCGCATAAAGAATCCCGACATAATACCCTTTAAAGTTTTTGTAGTTTCATTTCATGATCTAGCTTCATCCAGATTCTATACTGCATATGCAAATGAAATGTTGCTTTTATTTATTTATTTATTTATTTCAACGGTAAATTTATTTATTTATAATCATGTTAATTGAATCTTTTTAGGAGCCTGCTTCAGCTGCTCTCTCTGCATTCAATCTGATGATGCATTTCAATGGATGGTTATCGTTCTTTGTTCTAGTAAATTACAAGCTTCCACTTCGGCCACAGAGCAGGAGAACTTACTATGAATATACCGGCCTGTGGCATATATATGGTTTCCTATCCATGAATGCCTGGTTGTGGAGTGCTATATTCCATACACGGTAGCATCTTCATCTTGGTAAACGATTGTTGATTTCAGGGAAAATTAATTACATGCCATTGACATCTTGCCATATCACATATTTGACAACAAATCATGTTTTTAACCAACAAGCGGCTGAAAATATTTTGTTAAAATAATATAAGTTGGCTTCAAGTTAAATTCTCAATCAATTGAACATCTTAGAAGAATACTTTGTTTGTATGCCATGATATTGCTTCTCATTGTAAACCTTTCCTCTACCGAAGCTCTAAATCTCTTTTACTGTTGCTCCTCTGCTAAGCTCTTCCACCCTAGCCGCCGAATCTCCTTCAGTAAAGATCTCCTGCGCATTCTTCATCAAGTCAAAAAGCTGGTGAACCTGCTTAGTCCTCGTATGACCCCTCATACTTCGATAACCATAAATGCCCTTCAATTTTGCTGCTTTTCTCGTCTCTCCATTGCCATAGTGGTCAGGGACTCAGGATTCACTGATCTGAGCAGGGAATATGTAAGCTAACCTTGGATAGGCTAAATGGACGGGAATGAGATGGGAACTACGGGAGGGCATATTATGTTATATTAACAACTATTTTGTGGCTTGTAGGTATTTAGAGTTCTGGTATAAATTATGTTAAAATATTAAGATATAACTGGAATGTATGTAATAGTATGTTATTTCCCATTAACAATTTAATCACAGAACTTCAATGTTACTATGCCGCTGCAGTATTCACCCTTCAATATTGTTTCTCAGAGACTTTGAGTTGACAGAGAAGCTGGATTATTCTTCAGCTGTTGCTCTACTTGGTTATTCCTTGATCCTCTCTTTGCTGCGGACGTTCGATGTAAAGGACGAGGCATCTAGGGTTATGTTTGCGGCTCCTATTTTGGCCTTTGTGACAACTCACATCTTGTATCTCAACTTCTATGAACTTGACTATGGTAAGGATCTCCCATCCATCATTACAGTTCCATTGTAAGATATCTTCATTCGCATTCTTTTGCATTCTAGCTGATCAATATGGTAGATCTCAATACAAATTTTCCTCAAATATGTAACATATAATAATGTCTGGTTTAAGTATTTGCCTAATTAAGTGAAGTTGATTTTCTTAGAGATACCGACTGTTGTATGAGTTCACATTCTTTGGATTTCAACCTTTCTACTGTGGGGTGACTGAAATCCTTTCCTAGATTTGTGAAGATTATGTGTACAAGTACCTAGGGAATGTTTATATGCAACACAAAGTCAATATAAAATGTCGCACATCTTACTATTATTTTACGGTAGTGTGGATCTGTGACATGAAAAACCAGTACATCATAGGAAATAAGAAAGTGTTGTCTCTGTTGTCCATTGGCATAGAAATTCATGCCAACCTTGTAAATCATCCCCACTCATATATATCTAGGCCCCTTCCTTACCTTTCTTCTAACATGAGCAGTGTCGCTTGTCGGAGAGAATTGGAAACACAATTTGCTATTGAGAACATAGTCGGATGCTGCGGATTCTAACTTTGCAATCAACTTTGCAGGGTGGAATATGAAGGTCTGCGTCGTCATGGGTGTCGTTCAAATGTTCATCTGGGCGATATGGGCTGGTGTGACTCGCCACCCAAATCGGGTTAAGCTGTGGATTGTAGTATTTGGAGGTGCCCTTGCAATGCTGCTGGAGATATATGATTTCCCTCCGTATTGCGGATACTTCGATGCACACGCTCTGTGGCATGCTGCCACCATCCTCCTCACCATCCTGTGGTGGAGCTTCATCAAGTCCGATGCCGAAGATCGAACTTCGATTCTCATCAAGAAATCGAAGTGAGGAGGAAGAACATGGAGATGGAATTAGTAGCAAACATTAATAGATTGATTTCTTTTTGTTCGCTTTGTTTTCCTTACACCCTCAAATCTATATTTTTATTTCTTTTCTTTGGTGATGATGCTACGCAGGGCAGGGTGTTTGGTTTCAAATCTACTGAATTGTTTGTCCGACACGTACTCTATTACTTACCCATTAATTGTGTATTCATGTTTCCCTATTCTTGTTGGGGATTTTTGCATATGTGATGCAGTAAACTTATTTATTTGCAGATTAATCATCTAAATATTCACATGTAAATATTATGTTTGCCACTAAAACAAAAAAGGGATTATGTTTACCATGCTTCATCTCTATAGTATTGTCGAGGTATTGATTTTCGATGAAAGAAAACTCACCCTTCATTCACTGATCTGAAATGATCTCCATTTTTCACCCGTTTTGTTGAATTGAATTGAAGATGTTTTATTCGATCTTGATTTGATTCAAAATTTGGATGAGGAACGGTTGTTCTGAACTCTTATCTGAGGCTCCAATTTTTGTCCGACATATTGATTGTTGATTTAAACTTTATTCAGGTTAAATCCAATTCAATTTTCGGCTGATTTTTTTATTTTTCAATCAAAATCTTATGCGTTTGTATATTTGTTCATTTAATTATTTAAACTTTGGTCTTTTGATTTTAATCTAATGGTTATGCATAAAAATATAGTTTTAGGTTTGATCAAGAATTAAGCTCATATTGTTATTTCTTTCTCTGATATTGTATACATATATATATAAAAAAGGAATTATAGGAGGCAATTCTAAAGTAGTTACGCATCAAGTTATTGAAAATTAATATAATAAAATCAACATTAAATTGCACAGGGGTCCTTGAGGTTAGAATGACGCTGTAAATTGGTCTCACGTTTTAAAAAATCTAAATTTTGGTTTTCGAATTTGTGTTTGCGTTGTTATTCGGTCCATTAGTTTAAATATTGTTTTTTTGGATGGTCTAATTAGACAGTAACGATTAAATTTAACTGTTAGTCATGTTTATATGGATCAAAATGCTTTTATAACTTCTCAAAATTTTTTAGAATAATGTGGAGAATGAGTAAAAAAATTGAGGGTAAAATAATAAAAAGTTAGTAAATTTTAAACGTGAGACCAAACGACAGCATAAACACAAACTCGGGGACTCAAATTTAGGTTTTTTAAAACACGGGACCTATTTGTAGTGTCATTCTAACCTCAGGGCCCTGTGCAATTTATCCTAAAATCAATTATATGTATATGAATTATTATTATTAATAATCTTATTATTATTTTGTAATCAATTAGATCTTGAGCAAATTTGATTCAATTTTATGTTGACTTGAGACAATTAATTAAAATTTTAAGTCATAAAAATGAATTGTTAATTGACTTATTTGAATTGAGTTAATCTTGATTTAACTCAAAAGTAATTTATAGGTAAGATGATATTTTTTTTTTAATGTGCATGATATATAATGTTAATTGGTTGATTCCAATAATTAAAATGTGAATGTACAAATAAATGCGATATATGTGTAAATATATAGGGCACACAATAATTGCCATGTTATATATTCAACCCTCATGCTACACTAAGGTCTCGTTTGATTCGAGCTTTTTTTTAGACAAGAAAAAAAAAAAATTTTAAATTAAACATCAAAAAATTTTATTTTAATATTAGAAAGCACATAAGATGTAAAATAAAATTGATTTTCAGATTTGTATTTGTGTTGGTTGTGCAATATCATTAATTTTTACAATTGAAATTTGTGTTGGGCCAAAAAAATATCTCGAACTAAATGAAGCCTAAATTTTTAGAAAAAACTTCCTTATTGATACCAGTGAACTTCAACTATCAAAACTTCTATTGCACAATGAGCTCTATCTTTATATTTGGTAAAATTATTCATAATTTTTTATAATTAATTTATAATTATACTTTAATTTATATTTTTAAAAATTTTTCACTTAGGTCATTAATATTTTTAAACTTTTACTTAGGTCTACAAAATTTAAAATAAAAGCATAGAGAAATTATTTTTTTTAGTTTTAAGGAATTACATGATTTAAGTATTTTTTAAAAGATCACCATTCACAATACTACTTCAGCCCAAGAACTTAGATATGTCCAAAGATTATATAGACGAAGTAATTTGCTAACGAACTACAAATCTCGAGGGAGGTGTCTGGTGAGATGATTCGGGGTGATGCAAGCAGAAAGTGAAAATATGGTACAGCCAAAAGGATCACAAAGTTTTGTTCTTCAATATGAGATCACCTTAGGTCTCGTTTGGTTTGAATTTTTTTTTTAGATAAGAGGAAAAAAATATTTTATTTTTAAAATTTAATGAGAGAGAATATTATTTTAATATTAAAAAAATATATAAAATATGAAATAGTTTTAATTCTAATATTCGTATTTGTGCTGGATATGAAATAAAATTAATTTTTATAGTTGGAATTTATATTGAGTAAAAAAAAATTGCCTCCATTCAAACGAGGCTATATGTTTGCCAGAGAAGTGGATGTGAAAATTCAAATTGGACCAAATATGAATATATTAAAAAATTTGGACTTGCTTTGCAAATTTTAGGCTAACGGTCGATTTGATCCGTCAATTGTCAAAGTCAACAAATTTGCCACAAAAAACAAACATTTAAAAAAAAAAAAAAAAAAAAACAGTTCTCAAAAATATGAAATTGGGATTCCTTATCAAATAATTATTTTATTGAGTAAATATAAAAATAAAATATTTCAGATAAAATTAGGATAAAATTATATATATATATATATATATATATTTGTATGTCAATTTAATTTATAGAGTGTGGTTTACTGGTTTAATAATTAATAGGACTAAATTTAAATTTAACTCATATTTTAATTTGTAGATTGTGAACATAAAATATATTCTATTTTAAAATTTACTTTACGATATAACATATTTTAAGCCCTGTTTGACGTGAGGACCAAAACAGGATCAAAATGGTACTAATTTAAAAAATAATAATAATAATAATAAATAAATTTTTTAAATTATTTTACACAAATTTAAATATAAAAAATATTATTTTACTTTACATACTCAACAACTTAAAATAAAACTATCAACTTTATTTCACATTTTAAACCAAAATATTTAAATCGAGTATTTTGATCTAAGATGTGAAATAAAATTTATATTTTTATTAAAAATTATTGAGTATGTGAAATAAAATATTATTTTTATATTAAAATTTGTGTAGAATAATTAAAATAATTTATTTATTATTATTATTATTATTTTTTAAATTTATACTATTTTGGTCCTGTTTTGATCTATTAGGGCTTGTAAGTAATGTTCTTTTTTGATAATTATTTAGAATTAGAATCAATTTAACCTTTTAATAATAAAATTAACTCATTTTACAATAATCGTAATGAATTGGAGATATGTTAAAATTAATTTTGTGATGTGTATTTTTATTCTGAATATATAATATAATTTTAATTAAAAAATACAGATAAATTCTGGGAATAATATATGAATAATTTTACACAAAATTTCTCTTAAAATATACAATACATGATAATGCGTGTATTTTATAAATAATTTATCTAAAAAAGGAAATTAAGATTTGTAGCAAAACATGATTTCATATGAAATTTTGAACTAATATATTGAATATGAATAATATACGAAGAATTAATTTGAAAGTTTACATGAGTATATATTATTATTTTCATTTTTAGTTAAAAATATAAACTTAATAACTTAAATTGAATTAATTAGCTCAAACTAAATCGTATGTTTGAATGTGATCGGAAGGCCAAGTGATTTTGTTCGAAATTTGATTGTATTTTATTTAATTTGAAATCTAATCTATTTTTGTATGACTTCAAGTCAAATTGATTAAAATAAAATTAATTCAAATAATAATCAATTCAATAGGTGTATAATTATATATTAAAATTTTTTATTATATAATTATATTATTTTATAAAAAAATAATGTTGATTTATATATTTATATTAAGTCATAAATACAAATATATATATATATATATATATGAAAATGAATTTATAATAATATAATTTAATATTCATAAAAATATAGCTTCAATATATCATGCAGGAAATTCGTCCACAAAAAGAAATGTTCAGTGGTAAGTTTCCACGTGTCAGTTCATAATTCATGCTCATATTTATGCAGTGCGCAAGCTCAAACATCTAATCCTGCCATCTTCACCTGCTTCGCACTGACCCCCGTGCAGGCTCGAAGCTTTTAATTCATTGTCCGTTTCGTAGTTCTTCAATGTTTCATTTAATATCCATTAATAATTTTAAATGCTTTTTAATTTTTTTATATTATTTTAAATAGTTTTGGGTCTTTGCCTTCAAAATCATCACACTATCTTTTAAATTTATTTTAAAATTAATTCTTTTCAATTTAATATTAAAATATTTTTTATACTTTTTATATTATTCATAAAAAAATGAGTAGTTTAAACATCTTATATTAGTCATACAGAATAACATTAAATAATATTAAAATAAAAAATAATAATCTTATTAACAGGATTTAAAGATAATAATAAAATGGATGAATACATATGATGTATTGTGTGATAGAAAAATTTTATTCCAATGTAAAAGTAAATTTTTACAGTACAGTTATAATATCAATGATATTGTATAGTTCTGAATGCTGGCCTATAAAGCAGAAACACATAATTAAGATAAGTGTTATAAAAATGAAAATGCTTAGGCATATGAGCTAATATATACAATAGGATAAAATGAGAAATGAGTGTATTCACGAGAAGATTAGAATAGCCTCAATTGAGGATAAATTTACAAAAGTTAACTTAAATGATTTAGACATATAAATTGTAACAAGAAAATTAAATTATTGAATATTGCCTTTGTAAAAAAATAAAAAGAAAGACAAAAAAATGCTAAAAATATTTGATAAAATATAATAAAAATAAATAATTCATGTAGCCGATCCCATCTAGTGGATAAAAATTTGATTTATTATAGTTGTTTATTAAAATGCGTTTCATTTTCTTCGTGGCTCAAACATAATTAATATTTTTAAAATATTTTAATTTAAATTTTATTTCTATTTTAAACCCCCTCAATAGAGAATTTAGTTGAGCTTGGCAAAGATTTTGCATGCCACAGATTTTTTTTTTTTTTTTTTTGATAGTAGCATAACACAGAGTGTAACGTTTCTATTTCTATATTCTTTCAAATAATATGTCTGAACATATGATAATGAAACAAATAATTATTTTTTTGTTCATTAAATTATTTATAAGTCCTAAGATGCACATCATTTAAATGATTGCAGGTTTTTAATTTAAAATTTTTTGTTTTAATTAATATATTTATCATTTTATGCATACACAATTTTTTTCTTAATTAAATCAAAGAGAATAAAACTTGATTGGAATTTTGATGATCAATATAGAAGAATGCTAGAATCTTAGGGACCTATAGGAAATTTAACCTCTATTTATTCCATTCCAGTCCAGTCAAATCAAATTGACGGGAGCTGCTCGTATTCCCCGCCATCGCCGCCGCCGCCTGCTTCACGGTCGTTCGATCTACGGCAGCCGGCGAGGCGGCGAATCTCTAGGGTTAGGTTTCCGGCGCAAGAAATGGATGGCGAGGAGTGGCGGAAGGAGCGGCTGGCGCTGGTTTTTATCGTTGTGCTGGCCGTCCTATCCATTGTCTCGCTTCTCGTGGCGTTTGGCTACTACTGCTTCATACTCCGCAAAGTCTCCAAGCATCGAAAAGCATTGAAAAGTTGGATGGCTTCCTGTTCTTTTTGTTATCATGTTTCCTTTATTTGTCTTGTTGTTTATAGTTTTCGGTGTTTTGCTCCGTAGAAGGGGAGGATGAGGAGGAGGGGAATGCTACCGGCGGAGGCGGCGGTGGCGCAGCGAGAGCTGTGGCGAATGAGAAAGGAGTGCAGGTTTTCTCCTACAAGCAGCTCCACGCGGCGACCGGAGGGTTCGGGAAGGCCAATGTTGTTGGCCACGGAAGCTTCGGGTCGGTCTATAGGGGAGTTCTCCCTGACGGGAGAAAAATCGCCGTCAAGCTCATGGATCGCCCTGGGAGACAGGGCGAAGAGGAGTTCAAAATGGAGGTTACTTCTCTCCTACTCTTTTTCCATTTCTATCGTTCTCTGTCCTCGGAGTAATTTTGCCCGGATTTGGACGACAGGTGGAGCTGCTGACTCGTCTGCGTTCTCCACATCTGCTGGGATTGATCGGCCACTGCTCGGATAGCTGTCACAGGTTGCTTGTTTACGAGTTCATGGCCAATGGTGGGCTCCAGGAGCACTTATACCCTGTTGCAGGTGATCGCAATTCAGCTTTTAATTCTTTTGTTTTTTTGAAGCATAAGTCGTCCCTTATTATTCTCCTTTACAAGCTTTCTTGATTTCTCCATTCTGTGCAAATTATCTGAATGGATTTTTGAGCTCTTGGAAATAGATGAGTAATTATATATGGCAAAGAACCTAGCTTATAGCCGACGAACATGGGCTTTGTTTTGATGCGGTATGTGCAGTATTTTCCCGTTTGATTGGAATAGAAAGCAACGTAGCTTTCTCTTCACTTTTGTTGAAACTTTGTTGGTAATAATTGTCTCCTACTTCAAATGGACGGATCTTGAAAATAAAACAGGCTTTGCTGACTATGTAAGAGTATAATGATACTCTGTGTGTTGAAGATTTTGTGAATATGCTGCCATCTAAATAATCAAAGGCTTACAGAATATACTTGTGTCACTCATTGTTGTCTTCCTTAAAAATTTACTTTTTTGAAAGGTTAAAAATTTACATTTTGTGAAGGCCAACTGTCATAATCAATTCTCAAGATTCACTTCTGAGTTACCAATTTAGATATCATCCAGTGTTAGTCTGTACAACAATACGGTACAAGCGTTTGTTTGTGGAATTTGGGAAGCCTTGGTTTATGTAGTTTGCCCTCTCTATTACAAAAGAAAACAACATCAAAGCCTTAATGCCAATCTAGTTGGTGTTGGCCACATGGATTTTGCTTCTTCATTTGGTTCTACTTTAAGCATAGTTTTCTGTAAGTGCAAGACTACAAGTTAGTTGAGGTCATGTTTGGTAACCATAACCTCTCTTTACCAGCATGAATTCAATCTGCCTCGTATGTATAGATATCTCCTTTGGAGGTTGATGGTGGACATGTCGAAACCGCCTTAATACCTCATTTTATCCTCCATTAGTGTCACACCATCCTGTCAAATGTGATTATTTCTAATGCGCTTCAATCTAGTGCGAAAACTTCTCCATATGAGCACATGCATCTCCACTGCATTAGTCTCATGTATAAGCTTACCTTTTCTATTGTAGAAGTTATGTTTTAAGGTTACATTAAATGGTGACTTTGCAAAAGTAGTGATATGGTTGAAAGGTCTTTCTGTGCTTTGCAACTTAACTGGATTCTTAAGAAACATTTAAGAAGATTTTAGTCCATCTATCTATGCGATTGAGTTTGCTTTGTATCATCAGGTTCTTTTGGTGGTGTTTCAAAGTTGGACTGGGAAACACGGATGAGAATAGCTATTGAAGCTGCAAGGGGACTTGAATATCTTCACGAACATGTCAACCCACCTGTCATTCATCGAGATTTCAAGAGCAGCAACATCCTTTTGGACAAAAACTTCCATGCCAAAGTTTCTGATTTCGGTTTAGCCAAGTTTGGATCAGAAAAGGCTGGAGGCCATGTTTCTACACGAGTTCTAGGAACCCAAGGATATGTTGCACCAGAGTAAATAAGATAAATTTGCAATTCATTTTTCAGAAAGTTCCATTTCTTGTGGACTTTTACTTCTAGTGGAAATCAACTAGTTGTTGCTGCAGATATGCATTAACTGGGCATTTGACCACCAAATCAGATGTGTACAGCTATGGAGTTGTGCTCTTGGAGCTGCTTACGGGAAGAGTTCCAGTGGATATGAAAAGGCCCCTTGGGGAAGGATCCCTCGTATCCTGGGTGTGTATCCTTCTTGCATTTCCTTTTTATGATCACCTACATATTATTTGGTGCTTCTGATTAAGCAAAATTTTGAAAATAATCAAAGATCAAGAGCCAAGGGCTGAATCAGATTGCATTTTTATTTTCTGTTATATAAGTGCACGTTCAGTTGATATCGGTGTTTGATTTATGCTTTTGTTATACATCATTTGTAAGAGAGAATTACACCATTGTTTAAGATTATATTCACATATTAACTCCCATTTAAAATTTATTTACATAAGTATGACCCTATAATTTTAAATATTACATAGATGTCACTTAGGTTAATATTTGTTAAGAATAAGTGGAATATTCCATCCAGGTTAATATTTGTTAAGAATAAGTGGAATATTCCATCCCTAGGCCGTCATCAGTCTAGCGTCGTTCCACTGGTACCCTCTTGGGCACTGTATTGCTATATAGTCCAACATTGTTCGTCGTCATGCATCAAACGTTGCTGTCGGCTGGCCATTGTTGACAATCAGATCGTCGGCCTCCGTTGACGAACATGTGACCCATCACTAGCCATTGAGCAACCAATCGTCATTATGGATGTTTGAGTTTGGTTAACTATAATCTAGTTATGGTAACGTTGATGGAATGCCACTGTTATAATATCGAAGATTACATGGAGGCATATGAGTAAATAAATTTGAAATGTAGTTAATGTGTAAATAAAATATTTCGAAGTGACATGTATGTGATTGCCTATTTTTTTTATGAAAGGTGGTTCTTTTTTTTCTGAAAACTGAAAAGTGGAATTGCCCCTTTTTCAAATCAATTTTGACCACCATGTGATTCAAATTAAATAGTTCTTGAAAAAAAATCACTCCCATGATTTGAATGAATCTAGTATTTTCTTTCAGCAAAAGTCAAATAAATTTTAACTTTTGACATTGGCATTCTTATTTGATGTTGTTAGATGGTGAATAAATTTTTCGGTATTTAATTAATTTGTTCCTTTAAAATTTAGCTTGAAAATTTGGTAGAAAGTTTATGTTCTCATTTGTTGCAATTTAAATTTAAATGCAACTGACTTAATTAAATTATGTAAGTATGAAGAATGCAAGTGTGTGGTAGTGTAAGCATGTCCACTGCCTTACGATGTATTCAATAGACAGCAGTGTAGTTGTTTAGATGTCAGTGAATATCTAAATTATCATTAGCTTTATCCTAACTGTCTGGGGCCAGTAACATTGATATCTGAATGTTTTCTTAAATGTCTAGTTGTATGTCTTCGCATACATGTACAGGTCTCTGAAGTCATAGCTTTTGTGCAGTCAAAATGCATTTTGAAGATAATACATGCTGATAAGTTGTGTACTCACTGCTCCAGTTATCATGCTAATTTTT
Organism: Apostasia ramifera; assembly: GCA_019297695.1. NCBI lineage: Eukaryota > Viridiplantae > Streptophyta > Magnoliopsida > Asparagales > Orchidaceae > Apostasia > Apostasia ramifera. The sequence continues at coordinate 244,720 of JAEMOT010004237.1, read as the reverse complement.
TTTACTTGCGGCTGAATAGTTCAGAATAGGAAGCACAAATGCATCTATACATGCCAATGCATTGTGTCGTGTCCTAGTATTCCTGTGTCATATTGTGCTTTCTAAGTGCTTCTGTAATATTGCGCATAAGTTATGGCAAGTTATACCGATCACATAGGTATATTTTTTATTTAACTGATATATTATTGGCATGTGATGTGTCTTATCGTATCTGTGTTGTATTTTGGAAAAGTTACTATGTTGTATTCCTATGTCATCTTGTTGTCTTTCGCATTTCATCCTGGACATGTGGAGGCCACACATGTCCACATCATTTGCTTCTGCAAAGTTAGCTTGGGTGGTTATTGGGCAAGAAGCTCAATTTTAGTCTTGTTAACTCGAACTCATTTTTTTGCTACAAAAGAAAATATTCTCAATTTGTTTAATTCTGGCACGAAATCTCAACAAAAGTTATCCTAAAAGGCAAGTTTTCTTTGGTTGATCACATTATGTTTTTTTCTCAGCCTGAACATGTATGCAATCAAACTTCATGCGTGAAGTTCCATTATGAAATGACTACTACCATTTTATCTTGATCAGTGTAGGAGAAGCAAAGCATTTGCCTGTAATTGGCTTTTCTTGCTATCAAGATTATGATCCATGTCATGCCCCACTCTCTCTTAATTTGCTGGTGACATTGTTGGCAGGCTCTTCCTCGGCTTACCGACAGAGAGAAGGTCGTGCAGATCATGGATCCTGCTTTAGACGGCCAATATTCATTGAAAGATGTCATTCAGGTTGCAGCCATTGCTGCCATGTGCGTTCAACCTGAAGCTGATTACAGGCCTCTAATGGCGGATGTTGTGCAGTCATTAGTCCCTCTTGTCAAGCACAAGCTACCAACACCTAAAGCTGGTAGTAGCTCCTCTGGTGCTCCAACCCCCAGGCCTCCTGGAACTCCTGAAGCTACTTTATTAACATGATTTCATATTTCATATATATATATATATATATGTTCTACTGTTTTCTGTTTGTTGCAGTTTTGCTGATTATGACTTTAGCACTAACTTATATATAGGATGAATGGAACTCTTTTTCTGCTTAATTTAGCTTGTGTTTACCTCAGATTTTCTTTAATATTTAGTTAGTTTGGTATAAACTATTGAAAACATTCATGCACAAAATAGAAAATGAGGACCTGTTTATCTGTTATATTACATTACATATAAAATTTAATATTAAAAATTAATTATATTTTATATCATATATATATATAATTTAAAATAAAAAATTAATTTATATCATATTTTTTTTAAGTTGGTTCGAGCTTTTTTTTTTAGATATGAAAAAGAAAATTATTTTATTTTTTAAGTTCAATGAGAGAAAAATTTATTTTACTATTAGAAAGTATATAAAATGTGAAATATTTTCAATTCTAATATTCGTATTTGTATTGGATGTGAAATAAAATTGATTTTTATAGTTGAAATTTGTGTTGGGCAAAAATCTCACTTCGAACCAAACGAGGCCTTAAAAAATAGTCGGCCCTGTTTGGCGCGAGGACCAAAACAGGACTAAAACAGGATTAAAATGGTACTAATTTANAATTTATGTAGAATAATTAAAATAATTTATTTATTATTATTATTGTTATTTTTTAAGCTAGTATTATTTTGGTCTTGTTTAGGATCAAATAATCTATTAAGTTTGGGATGACTTTATATGCTTCAATTTTTAATAACCAAATGGAAGATAAAACTGATCAAATAATCTATTAATAATCTAATTAGTTCAACTGATTGAACTATCATTTCAATTGAATAATCGCATAATTATATCACAGACAGTTTTTAATTTATAAATATTATAAATAATTAAAAATTAAAGTATAAATAAAAAAATTCAAAGAAAAAAAATGATACAACCATTAATAAGCTATCAATGTACAAATGTAAACTTAGTTAAGTTATTAATTCACGCAAATAATCAAATCTATCAAATTAGAAAAATATAAAAAAGTAAATAAATCATTTAAATGATTTGATCAGTCCATCTAATTCAACAATCAATTTTTAGCCGGTTCAATTCAATCAAATCATTATAAATAAATGAATATAAAAAATACCTAAATGAAACAAAAATAAGCCTATACAAAATATAAAAATATTTATACGAAGCAAAAAAAATCACCCTATGAAATTTTATGCTCCCTATATGGGCTTGTTTGGTTGGAGGATAGATTTGGGTAAGGAAAGAGAAAATATTTTATTTTATAGAGTTGATGGGAAAGAAATTTATTTTAATATTTGGAGGTGTGTTGGATGTGAAATAAAGTTGATTTTAAGGTTGGAATTTATGTTAGATGTGAAATAAAGTTGATTTTTAAGGTTGAAATTTGTGTTGGATGAGAAATAAAATTATTAAAATTTATAATAAAATTAAAATATTATTATTTTATTAATTGGCTCATTTTTAGGGCTTTGCCAAACAAGCCCATAGGCCTATTTTTGTTTCTATATGTATTTTTTGTCTTCGTATAGGCCTCCCAATCTGGAGAAAAACTTGAGTTCGGACGGCGCACATTCGGACCCCGGGCGCCACGTGTGCCATACAGATGGGTCCGAGCACACGTAGCGCCCGCTGATTGGGGGTCCGAATGTGCGCCGTCCGAACCCAAATTTTTTTTTCCCAATCTGTGCATGAAATAGTATCCTTATGGTTATGAATTCCTGTGTTGGTTGGCAATAGGTTGATTTAAACAAAGGTAAGGAGGTGACAAGGTTTCTAGAGGATTTCTTTCATTGCTCTCACTAGATAACTAGGATTTTAATAAGGGCAAATTTCACCCAGGTCCCTGAATTTAAGAGTTATTATCACACAGGTCCACGTTTTTAAAATCTATCATCCGGGTCCCTAGGTTTTCAAAAATTATCATCTGGGTCCTTTTTTTATTTTTTTATTATTAAAAAATA
>JAEMOT010004237.1:231296-241724 GCA_019297695.1 Apostasia ramifera | reverse complement strand
GCGGGGCGGCACGGCGGCCGGATCTGATTGAGAGGTAAGGGTATAATGGTATTTTTTTTATTTTTTAATAATAAAAAAATAAAAAAGGACCCAGATGATATTTTTGAAAACCTAGGGACCCGGATGATAGGATTTTAAAAACGTGGACCTGTGTGATAATAATCCTTAAACTCAGGGACCTGGGTGAAATTTGCCCTTTTAATAATTATCACCTAAAATTCTTTAGTTCTTCCGGCAGGTAAAATTGTTCCGTCCAAAAATCCCATACTTAGCCAATCCCAGAATCAAATTTCCGTCAAAATTCAATTTTTCATCAGTGAAACGATAATCCAAAAACAGAACAAAAATAAAATGTGTTTAAGGAACCACCGAGAATTAAAAAAAAAAGTTAAATGAATAAAAATGGGCGGATTGATGCAAACCCTAACAATCTATAAATAACGAAATAAAAATAATAAAATAAAAACACAAAATTAGTCGGCGACGGGGAGAGGGCGGTGCCAGGGGCTCTGGGCGGTGCTGTCCAACTGACGGGAGAGAACACTCAACCTCCAGTCCGCCGAGGGAGAGTGGTAGCGCATGTCAGCGTCCTCCATCGGCCCTAACGCGGCTCGTCCAACCTACGCCGCTCGCACATCCTTCGGGAGGACGAAGCCCGCGCATTTTAAAAAGCCGAAGGAGGCGATGACGTGGTGACTCGCATAAAAATGTTGAAAGTCGCTTATCCGTTTAGACTTTAGAGGATGGGATTTATAAATACTCGTACTTCTAATTTTTATAAATTCGTATCTGCTCCGTCCTATTTTTTCATTAATATTAATGAAAATTAAATTATTTTACTGTATCTGAAACAACAAAAATCGTATCTATATAGTAAATATTATACTATGAAAGCAAAGCTTTATATTTTTTCATTTTCAATACACTCTTTTTATTTGATTTTATATAAATCTATATAAAAATAGATAAATATATATATAACGAGACGGGGCGGGGTAGGTATAATTGATTCATACCCGTACCCGCCCCATTTCATAACAGGGCAGGGCGGGTTGTGGGTCGCGAATAAAATTTTAATACCTATACCTATCCCATTAGGGGCGGGTCAGGACGGTTTAATCGGGTACAGGTACAAATTATCACCCCTAAAGATAAAATGATCACTCGCCAATTGTGCTTAATGTGAGCCCTGAAATATTTTTCTTCTTACCTAATCGTTAAAAAGAATATATAATATATCATCTCCGATAAAATTTAGGGGGCGTTTGGTTCAATGTTATCTAGAGAAAATAATTGTTTGATTTAATGACATTTACAAAGAATCTTCTATTAAATTATAAAATTATTAGTCAAAAGATGGCATCTAGATTACATAACATAACACTAATATAACATCGAACCAAATGCCCCTTTAATTAAAAGTCTTAGAATTTTTGGGACTAGTTGTGATAGCTATATAATATTATTTAAAAAAAATATTGATTATCAATTTTAAATCTTTTTATAAAGACGATGCTTTTCAGTTTAAAGATGTGATAAATTAATATCTACTTAGTTTAGTCTTGTTTGGCGCGAGGACCAAAACAAANTATTAAAATTTATGTAGAATAATTAAAATAATTTATTTATTATTATTATTATTATTTTTTAAAAAAATACTATTTTGGTCCTATTTTGATCCTCTCGCCAAACAGGGCCCCAATGTCAAAGAATGTCAAATCATCAAGCCATTAATGAACATTAATGAAATCAACAGTACAACAGAGGAGAAGGTAGTAAGGGTGACAAATTGGGTTAATAAGTTATATTATAATTAACTCATTTTTTTATTGGATTCATTTAAATTTAATTCAAAGATCAAACATCAAATCTTATATATAACTCATTTAATAAATGAGTTATTTGGCCCAATCTGTTACCCAATTTATTATAATAATTTTGATAAATGAATCATTAACGGGTCATAATTGAACTGGCCCATCAACTCGTACTTTGCCATTTTAGATGAGTTAAGTTCAGATTAACTAATTTATAATTGATACCCATATAAACTCAATGCATATTCAATTAAGTCAAATCAGGTTTAGGTCAGTTTATAGATTGGGTAAAAGATTACCACCTGTAGCAGTGATGCTGATGAATAACTAGTTAAATTGAAAATCTGCAACGAAACTCGGTCCTCGGTTGCATCAAAGTAATGCACAGAAAGATTTGGATCGAACACTTCGTCTCAAGTTTTGGATGTTTCAAGTTGAAAGCTCCACTAGAGAATGATCGCTTTGGTTAAGTGCTACCTTAAATCTAATTTTAGAATAGGTCTTATAGGCCTATGAAACCTTTACGACGATCATAAAAGAGTTGGGCAAGGTCGGCGTGAGAATCTCTCAAAAAGGAAGAAGCAACAGCACCAAAAATTATTTCTGAAAATGGATCGGATTGTTCGATTGAAAGGATGGAAAGCCCATCCAATTCAAATTCTTAGTCGTTGAACCTTCACATTACGCAAGCTAGATTATTCGGTGAGGGGCATCAGATTACAATGAGGAATGAATTTGTAATAATGATCAGACCATCTGGCTAGCCGTAGCGGAATACTCGTTGCCTTTGTTCCAGTAGAAGAAGACTTTCAAAATTTAAGTTTTAGCTTCTTGATTATATCATGACAAAGATGTTGACATGTTTAATTTAATATGGTATATACATCATAAATACTTCAAAAATATTTAAACAATTTAGATAACGGATTATTGAGTTATTTTGCATCACTCACGAGCTAAAGTATTTCTACACTAACCTTACATGATAATCCTAACATGATCCTAATTTTGACAAGCTTACATATCTTCACTTGAGCTTTTCCTCAAGAGGCCTTCAAACTTCTCCTATCAAGGCATTTGCCCATCTTCACTTCATTCGAACTCTTCCTTGGGAGCTCTTCAATCTTTCTCCTCCAATGCATCTTATAATCAAGCTTGTTCTTCATCTACGTTGTGTTCCTTGTCTAACATAAACTCAGAACCACAACACTGGATAACAACATTAATGATTTGTTATCATCAAACACGGTTATATCCATGTAGGCTAAAAATGAGGTTGACTTTCTTGATCATGATCTGTTCATAAGGGGAAAGGTAATTGTACTGTAAGCTACATCTTTGCTCAGCAGCGACTTTTATAAGTACTTCTATAAAGGACAGGCAAATGACGATTTACTCATTCTCTAAGTAAAAAAACACATTCGAATCTACCAAAAGGTGAAAAATATTGCAATAGGACATACCATATTCAATATTATCAATCTCAGGTAGAATTAAGAAAGAAACAACAGAGTTTAAGGTATCCATATTGACCTATTTCAGCTTAGAAGTCTTCTTCTTTGATGAAGGCAGCACCGTTGCCTGAGATTTAGGGTGACGGCCAGCTTCAGCCGGATCCAACCAATTAAGTGGGTGGCGACTGAAGAACGGCCAGTTGGGGACAGTAATCAGCACGGTCAGGAGCACGCCGGAAGCGTAAACCAGAAGCATGATCTGGAAGGAGCCGATCGCATAGCCAACAACAAAAGACGCTACAGCAAATGCCATAAGCAAGATCTCCATCAGCTTCTCCGCAAGCTTCTGCCCTTGCCAATCCATCTATAACCACCTAATCAGAAATAATGGAAGATCGACCCAATCTGTAAAAGTCGCCGCTCAGAAAAGCCAAGAGGAACAAAACGAAAACCCTAGAAAGGGTATCTTCTGTGCTAATTTCAACCGATCGCAGGAATACCAGAGTGCAAGCCTTACTAAAAGATTTAGAAACGCCGCTCACCACAGAGAGTTGAAGCTGCTCACCACAGAGAGTTGAAGCCGCTAACAATCGAAGCGCGACGAAAACGATCGGCAAATCTCGAATGACCTAATAAGCGCCGCCGCTATCGTTTTTCCATATGACAAATATATATATATATATATGGGATTTTTACATACAGAACATAAAATTTATACAAAATTACACATTTTACCATTAATTTATAAATAATATCACTATCACACCATATTCATTTAAATTTTACGCATTTCACATATTTCACATATTTCATATACTTTATAATATTATAGGTAAATCAAAATCCATAAATTCATTAATATTTAAATTCTAATATATATTTTTATTTTTTACTGTAAACACATCAATTTTTTTACTTCAATTAAAAATTATAGTCATGTGGATTTAAATTCAGCTCACTAATTGAAAATTTTAAATAGGATAAATAAATTAAAATACATAAATTCATAAATATTTAAATTGTTATTTATATAAATTAATTTATTTATAGTATTTAATTAATATATTAATAATATAGTTAAGATCAAGGCCAATTTAGAAATGTGAAGTTCACCATCAAAGAATATGGTGTGAAATATGTGAAATGCGTAAAATTTAAATGAATATGATGTGATAGTGGTAATATTTATGAATTGATGGTGAAATGCGTAATTTCGTGTAAATTTCATGTACTGTATATAAAAACTCCTAAAATAAAATTATAATCTCTTTAATTTTATTATCTCATTTTTTTCTTTGAAATTGTTTCTTTCCTGCTTTTCACCAGCATGGCAGCATTTATACAAAAATGTTGCGGGCAGCTGGCTATTTATGTGAAACTTAGTTTATTTTTTTATGTATTTAGGTAATTTATACCTTTCATAAGAATTTATTTTAATATTTGTATTTGATATTAAAGAAAATTGCATCAAGGATCTCTAAGATTAGAAAAGTATTATAAATTGATTTTAATTTTTTAAAAACTTTAATTTTAATTTTTAAAATTATGAAAGTCATAGGATTTTTATCCATTTTTTAGAATCTCATCATTTTCATTAATTTTTTTCTAATAAATAATTTAAATAATTATTTTTGATCAATTTAAAATATCTAAATATTTTAAAAGATTATTACATTTCTTTATTCTCATTATTTTTTAAAAATATTATTAATCAATTTTTTGTTTTTTCTGTGCTAATTATTTAAAATTAAAAATATTAATATTAATATTTTAAAAATTATAAAATTAATAAATGAAAATAACTTTTCAGTATATTAATAAAAACTTAATAATTATGTTTTAATTAGGATTAAAACTATATATCTATTGCGATCTCAGAAATTTAAATCAAAATTTTTAGAAATTTACTCTTGATATTATTGTGTGCTTTCAGATTAGTGGATAAATCAATGTAGAATATTTTCATGATGTATTATTTTTTATATTATTTGTAATTTCATAAAATAATATTGTCTAAATAATAAATTTTCAAATAAGAAAATTATGGTTGAAAATTGAGAATTCAATTCCGTTAATCGAAACACGATTTTCTTACAATAAGAGTCACTTAGTATTTAGGATGCTATGGCACTATAAAAAAGAGAAAAAAATAATAATGAGCCCTCATTTGGTTCGAGTTTTTTTTTGAACAAGAAATTTTTTTTATTTTTTTATATTTAATAAATTTATTTTAATATTAAAAAATATGTAAAATGTGAAATAAAATTAATTCTAATATTCGTATATGTGTTGGATGTGAAATAAAATTGATTTTTATAGTTGAAATTTATATTAGACTAAAAAGACGTCTCCAACCAAACGAAGCCTCAGAGTTATTGAATTTTTTAAAATTATGGGAAAAAAGAGAAACAGTAATATTAGATACTTGCAGTTTAAATGAGTCCATTATAATCAGAGAATTACAAAATTTGAATATAATGCATAGTAACGAGCTCACATTTAAAATAAGAGATAATTATATATTTAATATATAATAATAATATATAAAATATTTAATTTAGAGAGTTTTTTTTTTTTTTTTAAAGAGTTAAATGAATAAATAATTATTCTGCATGAGTGACTCACTGACTTACGTAATTTGTCTTTTAAAAAAAATAAAAATTTTGCACATATGTTAAATAAGTTTTATCTATATACTACACATAATTGTTTTTATAAAAATTAATTACTTTAAAGTATAAATTATATATTAATTTTTATATTAATATATTTTAAAAAAAATTCATGCTTTCCATATTTAGAATTTACAGAATAGTAAATATCCTCTCTCTCTCTCTCTCTCTCTCTCTCTCTACCTCTGGTTTCATCTCCTAGAATTGGGAAGCAGTCCTCGTCCGGCGACGCGAGGAAGGGCTCCTCCGGCGGAGCAACGCCGGCCGGCGAGCTGTCTTTGTTGATAAAAAAAGAATGCCGAATTTATTGGTGGATCGGGCGACCAGCGACATGCTCATAGGACCCGATTGGGCGTTGAACTTGGAGATCTGCGATATTCTGAATCATAATCCCGGGTATAAATATCAACATTATCTTTTTCCTCACATTTTCATAGGATTAATATGTTCATCAAGGCAACAGTTATATATATTTTTTCATTTTATCTTCAAAATCTATTCGGAATATATATCTAGGTCTCAAACTTTTGATTGTAAGGCTTTTCAAAGCTTATAATCATCATAAAATTGTCTTATCCTTAATGTGGGCTTCCTTCTTCTGATTTTATTGAAAGATCCAAACGATGGAATCCTCTGGAAAAGCTTCACTGCCGATATGGGGCATTTAAATAAAATGCTCAATTGCCAAATTATATTTGAACGTGTTCTTGCTATTTTCACTCCCGTTAAGTCCCTTGACTATATTCCATAGCACATCAAAATGCATAGCATAATGAAGGATAATAGTATGTAGTGTGGTCAAGGTATAGGTAGCCATCACTAATTCTTTTATTTAGGTATTTGATATGTAAAACTACAGTTTTAAATATTATGCATGTAATTATGCTTTTTAAATATGTTTCATAGAAAACTCATCTTACCCTTTCAATTTTGTTGTGTAAATTCTTCAAATACTAATACTGATTCCTTATTGTTATTATAGAAGACTTGAATCTTCTGAACATGAGACCGTCTCCAAAAGGATGTCACACAAAAAGCCACGGAGGGGGAGGAGAAGAAACAACAAAAGAAACACAACATGATTTTTATGTGAAAAGTCCCCTTAAAATGTTGAAGAAAAAAGCAACATAAGGAGAGAGATAGACTTTACTATCTTTGCTAAAGGAGTATGGTGGAAACTCTAATTATAGTGAACAGAGAAAATAGAAAAAATATTAATGATTGAGTAGGGGGAAACAACAAAAGCTCTCCGAGTTTAAGTTATAATAACCTTAGGTTGCTTGTGAGCCGCACTGCGAGCTGAGGATTGGAGAGAGAGTGTGTATGGAAGTAGCAGAGAAGCGGTGTGACTTTGGAACTATTTCATTTGTTTTGTAGGATATTAAAATATCTAGAGAAAGTAGTCCTAGGACATCTTTATGTTAATATCAGCTAGGTATCTACAAATAAGCGTTGACAACTAGGCACTACTTGTTAGTTGTTAATGCTGCCTTAAGACATTGTTTAATATTAGTTAGTGATGTCAATAAGGATCACATGTTGTTAAAGTTAACCAGAGAGTCCTTGTTAGTAATGATTGCAGTTAAAATGGAAAGTCACTAGTGTATGGCAGTAGAATCGATTTGCATGGAATGCCAATACCATGGGTTTGGCTCAGGATAAGGTGTTAGGTCAAAGGTGAGAAAGGCCACTTTAGGAGCTATGAAGCAAGATAATTGCTTGCCAGAGAAAGGTCATCCTGCCTGGAATTCTATTTATTTGCTAATCATTAGCTGATCATGGGCCAACCTTTCTGATAGTCAGGACACATGGATAATTGAGATGGAGGTGTTAGATATGGTATTACACTTATATTTAGAGGATGAATTAGTGTTGCTTCAATAATTTGTAGTATCTAATGTTAATTATTTATTGTTTAGAAAAAGAAATATAATTTCTATTTTATGCTCTATTTAGTTGGTTTAATCTTTCACTGTCATCCGTTTATTTTTTGTTTTTATATTTCTCTTCCAGGGTTGCTAAAGATTTTGTGAAGGGACTTAAAAAACGTATAAGAAGTAAGAATTCAAATGTTCAGCTATTGGCTCTTACAGTAAGTCAAGAATATATATTTTTATTTATAGATTGCCTTAGATATATTGAGCATAGTTTTTTTTTAAATAATTAATATTTTATTTGTATATGTGCCCATTATTTATTTTTTTGTAAGAAATTTCTTAAATATAATACACATGTCCTGATTGACAATGATTACGATGCACGCTTCAGATAAGAATTGCATAACATATATATGTAGAAAATACATTTATGTAAATTTTTTTTTTTAGCATTATTTTAGATTTATGCAATAAATGTGTTATAATTATGTGCATCTCATTGATTTCACAGCTATTGGAGACAGTAGTGAAAAATTGTGGTGATATTGTTCACATGCATATTGCAGACAAAGACATTCCACATGCAATGGTCAAAATTGTCAAAAAAAAGGTATCATTTATATAAATTGCTAACTATAGTTTATTTTTCTTTCAAAAAATAACATGTTTTCTTCATATTTTGTAGCCTGATTTTCATGTCAAGGAGAAAATATTGGGAATGATAAACAGCTGGCAAGAAGCATTTGTTGGTGATTCACATGGAAGATATCCACAATTCATTATAGCTTACCATGACTTATTGGTATGCTTTTATTTCATTGTAATTTGTTAAAAATATTTAGTTCTGTGTCAGGAAATTGATATAAATAGAGATTAATGTGCACATACACCAAGATTTAAGAAAGTTCATTCTAAATTAGGATTACACCTTGGACAGAAGGACACTAAGAAACTCACTGTGATCTGTAATTAAGAATTATAGAGGCTGAGAGAGAAGATACTCCTAAATGTCATATTGCACGACCACCACTCGGGGAATGTCCTCATATTCTCGAAATGTGTACGCAATGCACAATGATTTAGGGTTCAAATTAAGTAATTGGTTGAGAACATAGGATTCAGTATTCTAAAAATATAATACTTTTTAAATTTAAATATAGTGGTATAAATATAATTCATATATTAGGGCGTAATGGAATACATTGTAGTCCCAATAAATAAACTCTACATAAACCAATGGTGTATTTGGGCTTAATTCACTCTTCATGCACTGGATAATCTAGTAGATTAACCCTAAATCCACTATTGAACTATTTATTGATCACTATTATGCGACAGGACTCTATGAAATATTTCAGACTATAACCAGGCTTAAATTCTAAATTAATTAATTGATCATGAAGATTTAAATAATGCAATTATTATATTTTTGTGTGTTTTGCTTAACATGTCAGCGTGCTGGAGTACTGTTTCCTAAGAGGCATGAGAGGTCCACAGCACCTCCATTCACTCCTCCACAGATGAAACCAAGGAGCACATATTCTAGTTCTCTGAAGAATTGTGATAAGCAATCAAAAATGCTAGAATATGATAATAAATTTCAGACTTTAAGGTACATTTTCAATATTATACTTTAACTCATTATTTTCATGGATTTGGGCAGGGGACATCAAGGTAAATTACAAGTTTACAATTCTAATTTGTCTATCGTAATCAGACTAGCTGTCCATACTGCTCAATTGTTAAGTAATATGCTAGAAAATGATATTTTTTGGTTGTTTCTTCTATAACGTTTGTTTTGGGTTTATTAGTTTAAAATTTCCGATATGCATTGGTGTATGTACAACAACAACAACAACAACCAAGCCTTAATCCCACTAGGTGGGGTCGACTACATGAATCCTTTGTTTCCATTGCGCTCTATCAGTTACCAAATTCTTATCTAAGTTTAAGTAACTAAGATCACTCCTTATAGTTTCTTGCCATGTCTTCTTTGGTCTCCCTCTTCCTCTTTGTACATGGGCAAAATCCAGTAACTCAATTTTTCTAACTGGAGCTTCAATTGGCCTACGATTTAGATGTCCAAACCATCGAAGCCGACTTTCTCTAAGTTTATCCTCAATTGGTGCAACACCAACTTTCTTTCGGATATACTCATTTCTTATTCTATCCTTTCGTGTATATCCACACATCCATCTTAACATCCTCATTTCTGCAACATTTATTTTATTTGTATGTTTTCTCTTTGCAGGCCAGCATTCTGCACTATATATTATCGCTGGTCTTACTACAGTTTTATAAAATTTACCTTTGATTTTGGATGGAATTTTTCTATCGCACAACACACCAGAAGTATTTCTCCATTTTACCCAGCCTGCTTGAATCCTGCTAATAACGTCATTATCTATTTCACCATCATTTTGTATAATTGATCCAAGGTATCTAAAGCGCTCACTCTTCTTGACAATTTGATCACCAATTGTCACATCTCCAATATAAGTATTTTTTTCTTGACTAAATGTGCACTCCATATATTCAGTTTTTGATCTACTGAGATGCAAACCTTTAGATTCTAGAGCATTCTTCCAAAGCTCTAGTTTCGCTTTAG
>JAEMOT010004237.1:198223-229626 GCA_019297695.1 Apostasia ramifera | reverse complement strand
AAAGAAAGAATAGAGACTTGGACGCGGGCATCTGAGGTATCTCTTGTATTAACTCTTCTAAATCATTCCAAAATTTTTTTCTTTGTGCTCGCATCTAAGCCAACTTGGGGAGCATACACACTTACAATGTTAATAATCATTCCATTGATTATAATTTTTAAAGCCATAATTCTATCACAATTTCTCTTAACTTCCACTACATGATCCTTCAAGCTCTTATCCAGAATTATACCCACTCCATTCTTATTTTTATTCTTACCAGAGTACCAAAGTTTAAAACCTAGGCCATCAATTTCCTTAGCTTTCTCTCCAACCCATTTTGTTTCCTGCAGGCACAAAATATTAATCTTTCTATGAATCATAATATCCACCAACTCCATTAGCTTGCCCGTCAGGCTGCCTATATTCCAAGTTCCTAATCTAATCCTACTGACTTGAGTTCTACTATGATGGACTAGCTTCTTTACCCGCATCCGTCCATAATGTGGGGACCCTTCTCATTTTTCACTACACCCGGGCGCCGATGCAGCGGCCTTTGCCCATTTTTCACTGTATTCAGGCAATACAGCGCGTCGCTTCCAGGGAACGCCCTAGCTTTAACGCAATTTTCTAAAGGATTCATGTCATGATTGATTCGACAAGTTTTACGCTGGCTGTCGACTGCCTAACGCAACCCTCCGCGTTTCTCATCCGGGACTTGGGACCCGGCAACGGCGCGTTCATTGGTGTATGTAAATGTCGATATTATTTCTTGGAAAACATCATGTATGTTTAATGAAAATAAAAGTAATTAAGCAGCTTTGTTATATAACCATGAATAATAATTATTAAATATCTGGTAAGCTGCTTATCTAAAACCTTAAGCTCATAGGTTATAGTTCAAGAATATCCATAGATTATTACATGATCTACTGCATACAAGCTTATTAAGCTTTAAGAGTGGATCCATTGTAGCTCCTTTCTTTTTTTCAACTTTGGTGCTAGAAATAGGGGAGCATCAGAGCTTGAACTCGAACTTTGACTCTCATATCATGATATATGACCTAAAAGGTTAAACTTATAATAAGCTGGTTACTAAATATGAAAAAATAATCACAAAATAAGAGAAATGTTAAGATGGCTCTGTTTGGTGACTTACTCAAAAATTAAGTTTCTATTAAACGTTAAATTCCAATTATAAAAATTTCATTTTTCTCTCCCTCTTTACATTGCTAAGAAGTATATTTGCTGTAATTAATTGTTTTATGCAACCGTTTAACTTATTCATTGTCATTCATGTTCTTATCCATTCTACTCAGCCTTGAAGAGATTCAAAATGCTCGCAGGATAATGGATGTTCTGGTAGAAATGTTAAATGTTGCAGAACCCGGAGCTAAACAGGTGACAATCTTCCTTTTTTTTGCTTAAACTTATAATTAATCATATTTTCTGAATTTCTTAAGTCTCTAGATCTCAATTTCCTTACCAGATTTGATCAACAATTAAGTTGAATATTTGTTTTTTGATCATTTTAGAGTCGCTTCTACTCCGGGATGGGTACTTATCCTACACCTTTCCCTAAGGGGGAGGAAAATTTTATCGTGTCCACCTTTTGAGATAAAAAAAATACTCAATACAATTATGAACATAAGATAATTTCATTGAATTACATTTTCCTCAATTACACTCTTTTAGGTCAGTGTATACAGCTACTCAATCCTCACGAGCTACTAAACCCAATTTGCTTTCAGTGATCTTCAATATGAATGCATAACCATAAGAGATGAAATGAATGATATTTAAAAAGAAACAGAAAACTTAATGTTAACTTTCATTATAAATTTGCAGGATGTCAAGCAAGAGGTTGTTGTTGATCTTGTCGAACAATGTCGTCTTTATAGGCAAAGGGTGGTGCATCTTGTGAACTCTACATCGTAAGGATCCTTGATGTTTGCTCTTTTTTATGCTTTCTATGATTCGTGATGTATTAAGAATGCATATGGGCAATTGTCTCATATCGATAGTTTCATGGTAAATTATAGTATTAATATATAAGCAGTGACCCTTATTGGCTCAGCTTTTTGGGTTAATAGGTGCTCTTTCACTTATATATTGGGAATGACTTTGGCCTCCTATATTCTCTCATAACAATTGATATTAAAGCTGATGGTATAGATGAGATTAAGTGTTCCATGTGAGTTATTCTTTCATGAGTCTTCACCATCCTCAACCATAGTTGAGCAAAAAATCCAAGAGCAGGTGACTCCCACCATGCCTTGATATTGTTGAGTGGCTCTTAATGTGTATACACTTCATGGGTTGAAATATCCCTTTAAATAGGGAAAGACCAATATGGATGGATATTCATGTGAAAGGGAAATTGTTGAAAATGCACATGAGCAATTGTCCCATATGGTAGCTCAACAAGTTGTGATACCTATTGGACTAGGCTTTTAGGTTAATGAATGTCTATTTACTATGTATTGAGCTCAACTTGAGTCCTTTAGTATTTCTATGAACACAATACCAAACCTGTTTTTAATATGCCCCATACGTTAGTAGAGAGATGTAAGTCAGTTCTATTGGTGGTCGATTTTGATGTTTACTGTCATATGTGATCAATGAATAAAATCATATGCAGTTTTAACTGATGTATTAATTTTCTTTCATTTTAAATGTTTTGACCGTTGATCTAGTCAGTCATATTATGGAAAATAAAAATCTGATTGTGTAGTTCAGTATGTTTCTTTTCTGCAATGTTCCCTAATCTTTGGTTCTTCTCAGAGACGAGGAATTGCTTTGTGAGGGACTATCACTAAATGATGATTTGCAGAGTATTCTAGAAAAATATGATGCTCTAGCTGTTGAAATTGCAAAACAACCACCAAAGAAGAAGTCTCTTCAAGCTTTAGTGGATATTGATGATCATGAGAATACCAATCAAGATGACTGCATCGAATCAGATCGAAGGTCAGTTTTCAGTGTTAAACAACAATGATCGGCAAAGAAGAATTCAAAATTCTGACGTCAAGTTGTAGACATAAAGTTATCAATCGACTATTATGACAATGTATAATGCTCAATTCAATGGCATTACTTTGTGATCCACAGATCAAGTGCTGCTGGAAGCAAAACTACTCAGTCTCCTCTCCCACATGTGGATCTTCTCAGTGGTGAAGATTTTGGTGCAGCTTCTTCAGAAAAAGCTTTAGTTCTTGTTCCTTCCAATGAGCCAAACTCTGCAGCTTCTGCTATCAGTGAGCAAAATATGCTAGATTTGACAGTTTTTTCTCCAGATAATAGTGGAAACATCAACAAATCAGCTGAAAATAAAGAATTTTTAGCGGAAGAATTCTCCTTTCCTGCTGCATCTCTGCTTCATATTCAGCAGCAGCAGCTGCAGCAGTCTCTCCCTCATTTTCCACTGAGCCTTGAATCAGCACATGGCCATGGCACTTACGTTATTTTGGCAAATGATGGTATGTCTGTCTATCTATCTATCTATCTATCTTGTTCTTAGCGGTTATGGGGATTAAGTTTGATGTTATTGTGGGTTGACATGCTAGTCGGAGAAAGTATTTGTTTTTTTTTTTATGAATATTTAGATAGCATTACAAAAAATAACAAAAGAACAGGTTGTCGGGCTGTGTTTAGTACCGGGATGAATACAGTCTAATCATGAAAAATCTCTCAAACAGGTGCAATTTACCAGGATGGTGCTCTTCCCCCACCACCATGGGAGACTGCGCTGCAGGACAGTGGCCCACCGTTGACCTTTCAGCCTCAACCTTCCAAACATCTAGGAGAGATATCACCATATTCTCCAAGAACTCAGGAGAGCCCTCTTTTAGACATGCATCATCATGGGATAATCCGTGGAAGTCAACCCATTGAGATGTATCATCCACATCATCATAATAACCAGATGGCAAGCTATGTGTATGGCCATGAGCTTGCCCAGAGGATGTATGGCATTTCCATGCATGATCATGCATCCATGAATGACTGGCCATCCCATCATCAGCTGCCTTCTTCTTCTTCTTCTTCTTCTTCTTCTTCTTCTTCTTCTTCTTCTTCTTCTTCTTCCTACTGGCTGCAGCCAAGGCAGCCATTGAAGCCTGAGGATAGCTTGTTTGGGGATCTTGTGAGCATGGCAAAGTCAAAGCAAAATAAGCCAGCTAACTATGATAGATAAGAAAGAATGATTTCTTATCCCCCTTTTTTTAAAAATATTTTTTTAATTGGTTGACCTTATTTAATTCTACTCATTAATTTATCCCTAAAGTAAGGGATTAACTATTTTAAAAATTCAATCTTTGTCAACCCAAAGTTCATAAAGCTATTATTCAGAAGATGTAGAAATGTAATTCTACTTTAGTTGAATTATCAAGCTATTAAATTTTATTCAGAATCTAATTTGAATTTTTGTGTGATTTATTTTCTCTAATTTTTAAATTAATCAAGTAATTCTTCTAATTTAAAGTCAAATATAAATAATTTTTTTAATATTAATTAAAATATTAAATAAAAAATATTTTTTTAATTAATAAATTAATTTGAATTTAATTTTACTTAAAATATTAATTTAATTTTTAAATTAATTAAATTAATTTATCAATTAAAAAAATATTCTTCATTAAATCTATTTATTAATATCAAAAAATTTATTTGCACATTAACTTGAGAATTTATTTGGATGATTTAAAAAATATATATAGGCATAAATTAGAAGGATTTAATTGCTATTAACTCTTGATATTATGTGATCTCAATTTTAGTTGAATAAGTGTTATAAATAAATCTCAATTTTTAAAAATTTTTAATTTAAATTCCTCGGGTACAATTTGAGCTCCTATTAGGTCTCTCAGGATTGATTACCGTCTTTTTGTGAAGTCCTTTTAGAAAAATATTATATATATTAATCAAAATGAAAACAAAATTCATTGACAACAAAATTATCCTCTCTCTAACTGTCCCCCACTATTAGTTAGAAATTAATGATAATTCAATAAAAATAATATTTATGTTCATTTTAACAATCCTGTTATTAAATTAATAGAATACAATGAAAATAAAAAATTTATATAATCAACCCCATTAAAAAAGATTAAGACTTCATTATTATTACTTTTGTTAACAACTCTGTCATTCTCATAATCTTATGGCAATACAAAATCTCATGTGACAAATTCAAGTTGAGAGTTTTAAAAAATTAAAATTTACTTGCAATACTTTATCTACCTCTCGGGCTCAAATGCATATCACCCTCATAATTTTTTATCCGCAGAACCGGACCGGACCGGCCGGTTCGACCGGTTCAACCAGGAACCGGCCCAAGGTCCGGTCTGATTCAATATTAGAACCGAAATCAAGTAAAAATCGGATTGGACCGGTAAAAACAGAGTTAAACCAGTAAAAACCGGTCCAACCGTCAAACCGGACAAACCGGAATTATTATTTGAGCTTCTTATTTTATTTTTATACATTAATATTTGAGCATTAATATTTTAATATTAATACTATATTTTGAATAATAATTATTTTATATAATGAATGTTTAGCTAATTTATTATTTTTTTATCGTGAATTTATTTCGAATTATTATAAAAGAGACAAAGTATTTTGATTGACAAATTGATAAGAAAAATAATTGTATTCGTTTTATTTTGTAATTTTAAATTTTTTATACATTTCTTGTAGTAGTAATTTTTTTAAATTAGTTGTACTATTTTTTTTAAAATATTTTTTATTATATTTTAAAAATTAATCTCACATTTAGAAAATTTATATTTAATTATGATGTAATTATTAAGTCATCCGGTTGAACCACGGTTCAATCGGTTGAACCGATAAAACTATGAACAGGTCGATTGATCGGTTCGACCTTCGGTCCGGTTCTGAAAACCTTGAATTACAGTCACTTGGCACACAAAATGTCAAGTAAATAACATCATTCCGTTCTATGAAAGTTTCAGCTAGTTCCTCATTATTAAACAGTGCAGTAGGATACAAAAATTTACCAGCATATTGAATTGCGTGGTCAAGGATATGGAAACTTTTTGAGTTCGGTGTGTGCACCATTCTGGGGCCAATCACCATGCGCCACACGTGCACTCCAGGTAGACCCGTACACACATGGCGTTGTGATTGAGCACGGAATGGTTTGGGGTTGACATTTTTCACAATGACCCGCTGAAACTGTTTGATGAATGATATGCTAATATTGATGGCTCAGAGATGTCAGACTGCCAAATGTAAGATACATGGGCACTGCAGTAGATCATGAGAATAACTTCAACCTGATATCACATATGAAAAGATGAAATTTCGGACCGGCAACAGAGCAAAATACAATTCGTGCGACCATCTCCTTATCAAAACTGCTCGATAAATAGAGCGAAACACAGTTTGCAGCTTTGAAAATCACATCATTTGGTATTGACAATTTGACACCTTCAAAAATAAAAACTCGCATTGTCTTAAACCAGTCTTTTGAGAATAAAACACACTAAAATTTATGATTTTGAGAACAAATGCGAGAGGTTTTAGTTATAAGAATGTATAGTGAGAAACAATCGTATTTTTCAGGGTAGAAACTACAGTTTCCTCCAGAACAATGACTAATTTTAGTTCTTGACCTTTGATATAAAGAGTTTAACTGATCAAGAGATCTTAATGAATGCACATATTTCAATACAAAAGCAAATTCCTGATATCCAAAATTCAGTTGATTTTAGTAAAACGTTGATGATCGTGCTGAAGTGAAAAAGAATCATCTGCCACAGCATTTTTCACAATCTGACAGCAAACAATTTGGCATAAGCAGCATTAAATTTACAACTATTCCGAATCTATGATAAGGATGAATGCTTTACATATAAATTACACCGGAAAAAGAAACTCGACTGCTAGAACTCAAAAGCACAATCTACAGAAAGTTGTAGCATTGTGATTTAAGCTGTTTTGTTTGCCTTTATTAAACATTTTACATCTCAATGTATTCAATTTTTGACTTTCAATTTTCGTTTTCTACAGTTTCATTTCCGACCCTCAAAGGCACACGGTTATATTTCGAAGAATTGAATGCATTTATGCTCTGAGATACCTGTTTGGCACCTGATGCAGGTATTATGGCACTGCTGTTGCTAACTGGCTCATGATGGCCGGATGTTTCTGCTTTCAACGAAGAGAATTTTACTTCTGTAAGCACAAAAAGGACATCAGTTTTATAGCAAATATTTTGAGCACAGCAAAGAAGCCCACCACATTAGGATTGTTGTTCAAAAGCAATTTTGATTCGATTAAATACAACCATAAAAGGTTTCACCCTCCTTCAAAAGTAGCAATTAATCGAATATGGATATATGTCATTAACAAACTATGGAATTAAAGATGATGTCTTTGAGATTTGAAATACATCATGCACTTATGGTGTTAGGATGAACATAAGAATTGTTCTATATTAGATAATCATCAAGAAGTTAAGTTAATATAAAAAATATGACCATTATCAATTGGCATAGTCTTGTGTCCATACTTGCATATTAGCCTCAACTTGGAATCCTCTAAGTATGACTCCCCCAATAAATGGTATCAAAACAGATAGTTCAACTGAAATCAAATAATTTATGCAAGATGCTCCCATGGGTTTGCTAGTTTACCATGATTAGTAAATAAATTCTAAAAGTGGGAACTCCCACACCAAAAGGTAGTTGAGTGAGCTCTTGGTGGCATGCACTAGGGTTAAAGTGGTTTATTGGAGGGGAAGTGGATCCAATGTAAAGAAGTCTCATGCAAGGGAGAAATTTGTTGAAATGCACATGAGAATTGTCTGAAATTTGATGACCAAATTGAGGTGTAAATATACAAGGTGCGACCCTTACTCATCACCAAAGACTTTTGGGTTGGAAGGCCTCTACATTTGTGTATTAACCTCAATTTAGTTCCCCCAATATATGACTCCCCAAACATAGGAAACAACATGATATGTCAGTACGTAAAAAATACATGAATGACCTTGATCAATTAAAATGCTGGGTTCACCTTTAGCTATTCCACAGTTTACAAGTTTCCGAAGGGATTCGCGAAATGCCATCAACACACATTTTTCTTGCTCTACCCGCACCTCCATGGAATTATGATTGCCAGCATACTTTGGAGTTAAATTGGGTTCTTTAGATTTCAAAAAAACCATGTCTTGCTCATCGCACATCAATGCAAGAGTTCCCGGAGATACAGGCCTTCCAGCTTTTTGACCATCAGCAGAGTCAGAATGAGATGTTTCTGGGCTCATTTTGTCTGCACGTGTTCCACTTAATCGGTCATCAAGTGATGCGTTCCGAACATCTAAGTCCTTCGATACTTCATGGCTTGATGAAGCAAGTGAACTATCTATATGTTCCTCAATCCCGGGAATCTTCTCCTCCTGCATCTTTTTAACTGTCAATAGTGTCAGCTTCAAAGTATAAAAAAATTCAAGCCAACAAAATAACAGGAAAAGAGCATAGGATATGAAAATGGTATGGATATTGATAAATCGCATTTTACACATCATAGATATGCATCAGTTTGCATATACTTAATATATGTATTGGGTGTGATTCTATAGACCAAAATACCCCATTATTGATTCTACACCCTCAAGGAAAAAAGGAAATCACATAAAAACAAAGATAAAGCTGCAATCATCCATCCATACATAGAGAAAACATATCCATGGCCTTTGAATGTTGATGTAGTATACAGGCGTGCATTAGTTAATTGAAAGGAAGAAAAACAGTGTGGAATTAACATGAGCAAACCAGCCTGTGATGCATCTTTTCGCAATAATTAATCAGCTTATACAGTCACTGCAACCTGCCAGCGCATTCCAGATTATGTGCATCCATACAGTCTCGTGCTTTATATAAGAAATATTATGTGCATTAGGAAAAATATGCACATGGACAAGGAGTTTAGAAAACCCACAGATTCAATACGCTGGGGACATTTGAAATTCTCGCAGCATATATAAGCCACGATGCAAGTCAAAATGCATATGTTTAGAGAATCTAAGAGAACCAACATGTGTTCCAATCCACATGCTAAGTGGACAGATTAAAATCATACATACAGACGTAGATTTATGAGGTTCACCACAACATAGGACTACTTCCGCAACAGCAGTAGACCAAAACACCCTAGGAAAAACAGAGTAGATTACATCGGAGAGGAGAAGAAAGCTACCATACAGATACAAAAGAAGTTTTAAGAAGCAGCTTCTGCAGCCCTAACCAATGTAGTGATTATATAGAAGAGGACATCGAGAGTCAAGGTCGAAGGTAACAAGCCCTCGACCTAAGTGGACAGTCGGGAGGCAGACATCAAGATCGAAGCCATGTTGGGAAGCATCAAGCCCTTGATACGAGGATTGTTGACATATGGTTGTCAGAACTCGTTGCACTGGCATGTCGACGACCACCTACTACAAAGTCAACATTTTCAAAATCTCAAGACCTGTTGTCAGGTTCATGAAGAAGACATCGAGGTTTGACTGCTATGTTGAGACTGGAGCATGAACTTGGACAGCCAATGGCACGGTCAAACTAGATAGTTGAATGGGATCGACATGAGCAGGTTAGGATTCAAGGCAAACCAAACAAATCTCCACTTTAAATTGAATCTCTCATGTCCATACATTCAGCGTCATATAAACTAATCTGTTTGCATCACCCCCACTAGGGCAGGCAAACTCTTCCAATTATTGACATTGAGCAAGTCTAAACAATGTCTGAACTTGCTACTAGGAACTAACTTGACAATCATTTTGGCCAGGTTATTTGTAGTGCCAAAGTTCATCATCATCCTGTGTTTTTTTCAGAGGATGAAGTGGTACTTGACGTCAATATTCTTGATCCTTTAATAATGGGCCTATTCCTTCACTAGTAACTACATTGCATTTAAGTGTCACAGAAGATGATGGCTTGCTCTTGATGAAGCTAAGATCAATGAGAAACCTTTTCGACTAGATGCCTTGTTTAGGTACTTCTATTGATGCTATTCACTCTACCTTAGTCGTGGAAAAAGTAACCTAACGATTGTAAAGTAGCTTTGAAACTGACGAGAGAACTATCAACAATGAACACATAGGCAGCCATCAATCTTCTCCCATCTAGTTTTGTAACTTTGGCTATGCTTGACATAGCTTTTTCAAGGTAAAAAATACTTTTTATATTGCTGAAAACTAAAAAACTATATTTGGTAAAACAACCATTGAAGAAGTTTTAGCTGTCAAAAAATAAAAACAACTATGGGAAAAACATTTCAGCAAGCCATTTCAAATAATTTAAGATAAATCCACCCTCAAATATTTCATCAAATATCCCAAATAATTATAATTATAATTAAAAAATAGTTATAACTATCATATATAATAATTAGTTATTATATATATATTAAAAATCTATCAACAATATATATCAATATTATATTTAAAACAATATTCATATAATTAAAACTATAGATATAAGTAAATTAATCGAGAGATAATTACATACATGTCATTAAAATCTAATTATTTTACATATTTAACTCCTAAATTTTTAATATTATATATTTGCTACTAAAATTATATGAATACATCCAATGTACAATTTATGCCATAAAGTTACAACACATATCTAATAAATGTTGTAATTTTTCATATAATTTTTATAGCTGATATGTAATATTAAAGATTTAGGCATTAAATATGTAATATAATTAAATTTTAGTGGCATGCATATAATTACCCCATTAATCAAATACAAATTAATATAAATATTACAAAATATATTAAAAACTAATATTTTTATCATCAAGGCAATTTCCTAGCAACAACTGGTTCCAAGCTCTATACTTATGCCACTCCCAGGAGTGGGCGACTACGGCGGACGGGATTTGGATAGAGGGCGACTCAGCCACCACTATTGCGGACCTTCAGCGGGCAGCCAGAGGACACCCTCCCGACAAGACCACGGCCCAGACTGCCGAACTTTTTTGCGCCTTCAAGGCTTATAGAGTTTCTCATGTATACAGAGCCGCCAATAGAGCGACAGATTTTATAGCTTCCTTTTCTTGTTTAGATAACATAGAGTGGCGTAGGGGCATGTCCCTCCCACTCGATTTTTGTGCGATTCTCGACGAGGATCGAACCTTTTGTACCTGATGTATCTTTTTTTACTGTTATAGTATTATAGGCTACGACCGAATTTCAAGGAACCCAAAAACTTTGCCCCCGGAACCCAAAAACTAAGTATCAATTAACCAATTTGGTGAAAAGCATTAATTGTCTATACAACACAGTAGTTTCTATCAAACAATTCTACTTTTGACAACAACCATTAACAGCAGTTTACTAAATAGAAAAAATAATTTTATACAATAATTTTTTGTTCAACTATAAAGCACAATAATATCAAATAGAGCCTTAATCATGTGTGATATCAATTCAAGTGCACACCATCACATATATTACGTTGTTGACTGCACTATCGTGTAGCTCCTAAGACATAGTCCACCTAGATCATTGATTAAAGTGCAGAAGCTATAAAAAAGATGAAAATTTAAAATAACTGGAGTATTTAAGAATTTTGATGTTCTTATACCAAATCTATTTAGAATCTTCTAAATGTAGACTTTTTGTGACAAAAACAACTTCTGCTATTTGTGATTTCAACAAATCACCATTCCCAAAATTTCAAAAATTTTCAAAATTGTATCACCATCTTTCGTACCAGATTCTAAATTGAGGAGGCTAAAGAACATAGGAGTCTTTGGATCCATCATTGCAACTGTTGAATGGCACCAATACTATGCTACTGAATGTCAGCCTCGAAACATTATTGGGGTTGGGCGGAGAGAGAGGGAAGTGTGGGAGGGAGGGAGGGAGAGAGAGAGGCCATAAAAGGGAAGTCATGGAGATCTTTAGTGGGCAAGATATCCCGGTCCACTTTGTTCCTAGCAAAATCCTTAATAGCAATGGCATGGCAATCATCTTATTAGCAGTGAGAGATCAACGAACTTGAGGCAAAGTTGTCTTGGCAGGATCATATGTGTGAGTGGTGTCCTCAGCAGAGGCAAAAATGTTGTGCCCATCTTGCTTCTTCTATGGCTACCATATTTCGACGGAGAAGCACATGGTATCGTCATCACCATCGTCAATAATGTCAATGTGCAACAAAATCATGGAAGCATGAAGCTGAAGTGCACAAGGGATTGAGAACAGAAACCAGAGTGATTAGGGTCAGTGTGACTTTAATACCATGTTGGAAGGAACTTTTCTATGTCCTTGAAACCGAAAAACCTCACAAGAAACCAAGAAACTTTGACCAGCTCTTGCTACCTCTCCTTGCGATTCAATGGCAACCAAAGAAACAGACGGTGCAACCTTTGTCCGTCAACCGATAAGCTTGATTAGGTAGCTGGCGATGGAAGGAGTGAATCTTCCTCTGGTGGAGCAACTAGATAAAGTACATCCAACTCTAGTGGCGCAAGGATATGGCACCTAGTAGAGTACTAGCGCTTGTAGCAACACCAGTAGATGGTGGCCAACAAATCATAGAAAGTGAAGCAGTTGCAGTGACATCTTGGATTGTTGCGATGGATGGGTAGGCCCTCTATCCTTGCGACAATGACAGTCAACCATACGATATCTACTGTCCATTGCTAATGATTAACCTTGAGGCTGACAGGGTCAACAAAGAGTACAGATGAAGTGTGCAACATAAAGAAGGTTTCTAATGAGACTATAGTCCTATGGAACATGAGATTCTTCAAGGCTACGAGGCCATCAATGGTCATCAAATGCTTAAAGCCCACACGGAACGTGACGTGAGCAATAAT
This sequence comes from Apostasia ramifera, assembly GCA_019297695.1. NCBI lineage: Eukaryota > Viridiplantae > Streptophyta > Magnoliopsida > Asparagales > Orchidaceae > Apostasia > Apostasia ramifera. Next base: position 216,786 of record JAEMOT010004237.1, on the reverse strand, counting down.
CAATTGAAATTGATGGCCGACTGTGTGCCTCTGTATATTGTGATATAGTGAGTGGGAAAATGTAGGGTATGGTATCCCCTTAAACTATAGGGCTATAAAGCATGAATATTTCTAGCCAATGTTTTAAAATTGAATAGAATTGGTCGATTCAACCAGTTGAACCATGAACCAGTGGTCTAACTGGCCCAATCAAGTCTTAAAACTGGCCCTGCATCAAACAGAAATTAAACTAGCTCGAATCAGGGTCAAACCAAAAAATCAGTTAACCAATGCGGTTGGACCGGTTGGACCATTAGCTTCTTTATTCATGCTACCCCTTAGCAATGTAATATGAAGAGGATTTCATGCCACATTATCACCCCTTAGCAATGTGGGACTAAATCTCACTATTCATGTAAGGCAGAAAAAATATCTTTTTTATTTTGTACTCATTTTATTAATATTTATAAAACTTAATTATTTATAATTTATAAAAATGATAATTTTATATTATTATTTAATTATCTTTTTAATGAATAGCTCACTACTTTTCTTATTTATAAGAATAATTTTATATTTTTGTTCTAATAATCTTTAAAAAAAATTTAGATTATTAAATTTGAGATTTTTAATATCTCCATGAAATTATATTTTTATTTTATAATATATTTTATTTATTATTATTTATATTATTATAAAATTATATTTGATAAATATTTATTGAATTATTAAATCATACAGTTAAATCCCGGTTCGACCCCAATTGAACCTTAAAATCCCGAACCTTTTGCTTCACTGATTCTAAGACCGGTTCAGCTTTCAAAACCTTACTTCTAACAAGGTCCCATGGCAGTGTCGGACATGTGTTGAACACCGACACTCCTTGGACGCTTCTGACACTTATCGAACATGTTAAAATCTGTGTCCAAAATTATTTTATATAAATACAATGGACACATCCCCCCACCTAGTGGGATTAAGGCTTGGTTGTTGTTGTTGCACAATGGACACATCTAAACACGCGATGGACACTTCCAAGATAATTTAGGAGAATACTTTATTAAGGCCTTGTTTAGGTGGAGGATAAATTTAGGTAAGGAAAGAGAAAATATTTTATTTTATAGAGTTGATAGGAAAAAAATTTATTTTAATATTGAGAAATGTGTAGGATGTGAAATAAAGTTGATTTTAAGGTTGGAATTTGTGTTGGATGTGAAATAAAGTTAATTTTTAAGGTTGGAATTTGTGTTGGATGTAGAATAAAGTTAATTTTTAAGGTTGAAGTTTGTGTTGGATGTGAAATAAAATTATTAAAATTTATAATAAATTAAAAATATTATTATTATATTTTTTGCCCAATTTTGGGCATTTGCCAATTTTTTTTTTCAATCTTACTTGTTTTTATCAATGATTTATATTTCATATCAGTGTTGGAAAAACTGGATCGAACCGCCTAGCCCGACAAGTCTGATTGTAATAAATAAGTTTATTATTATAAATGTTTAATTTTCTAGTAAACAATATTATTCTTATGAATTTTTTAAAAGATAGTAATTTATCGGTTCAACCGGTTTGGTGACTGGTCTGACCATGAACCGAACAGCAAATCAGTTCATAGTTGGGTCCAGTTTTTACAACATTGCTTTGTATGCTTGCTTATTCTTACTTTTTTAGATAATTTATTTATCAACTTAAGCATGCATACTTATATGCAGTATAATGATTATAAGAATAAAAATATTTTTTATTTATCTTATTTAATTTTTTTATATTACATTTATTATAAAATTGTTAACTCATGTCTTTTTACTATAATATTTTTTATTTAATTTATAATATCTTTTTTTTGAATTTATAAATAGAATACTTATTTACAGCTTTATATTTACATAATATTAGTAGTAAATTTTAAAACAAATTGATTAGTCTTTTTAAAATACAATTAATTATTTGTAGCTTATTAATTGCTTTGATTAAGGTAATAATTATCTGTTTCAATACATTAATTTACCAATTAATCTTTTAACTTTTTATGAAATATATGTAGAAAAAATTACTAAAAAGAGAGATGAATGTCACATATGTTTGATCAATTTTTTAGTTTTTTTCATTTTTATAAATTTTAATAAATAAACAATTGTATTTATTTAGCGTGCCCAAGAAGTGTCATATCTTTTTTTTTTAATTGTCATATCCTCGTATTCGTGTCGTATCATGTCTCGTATCCCATATTGTGTCTGTATTTCATAGCTAAAGGGTATCACCTTACTACTGAAGGTTTTGAAATAGTTTAGTCAAATGCAATAATCAACTCAGAAGTACAAAATGCTAATAATGGTTGCCTAGCATTTAGTGGTAGAGCTAAGAATGTTAGAGGTATGCCTAAGCAATCGTCTAACTTCCCCATGTAATAAGATTAGTTAAGGCTTTGATGACTCAAGATTTTTCTTAGGAAAAGTAGAGCAAGGGAAGAGGCGAGGCGGCAACCCTTGACCCGACATCTTATTCACTCTAACAAACAAGCATGGTTTAGCAGTTGAAGCTTTAGTGGTTCCAGTGAACACAAGAGCTTCCAATAGGTAATGCAAAGGGAGAGGATACTAGTTCTTTTTCAACTACTAGAGGTAAACAAGCTACTGCAGCCAGTGTAAACACAGACAATTGGGGAAGACGAACTATGTGAGCTCATTTCCATTAATCCCCTTGTTGGTTTCCACACGTTAAATGGTGCAGTGACGCATGACAAAAATGAGGTTTCCCAGTTCATGCAAAATTTGAATCGACCATGGTGCAGAGGCTTTTTAGTAGAAGAATAACTCTCCATATTCTCTTCTCCGAATTCTATAAGAAATGGGATCATTATGGTGGATTCTAGATCATAGATGTTGAAAATGATTGTTTAACATGTCATTTTGAGCAATCTGAAGACCGAGAAGATGCGCTTAGAGGGATGGCCTTGGAATGTTGACGGGGAAGATCCTTGGTCTGGAATCATATTCATCAGATTTTTCGCCATCCTCCACTGCTTCAACCTATGGATTTGGCCTCTTTGTCTCCTACTGTATTGTTGGGGCCTAAATAATCTTGCAAGATAACATTGGGGGTGGGCACCTTGTTATGGGTTGATCTTTGTACAACCAATATAAGAAAGCAATTTATGCAAGAGCATGTTGGGGTTGATTTAAGCTAGGTGGATGGAACCCAGAAGCATTTTTTTCCAAAAATGGTTTACGAGGGACTCTTTATAGTTTGTTTCACCTACAGTAAGGTTGGCCGTCACACGAGCCAGTGCCTTTCTTTCCTCAGGGTATCTCATGTTATGGTAAGAAACAGAGCTACTACTTCTAATGGGTCCAAGGTCTCAATCCAGGCTAGCAGTTTGGCTGAAGTCATAAACTATACAAATTGAGGGAGGGGATGATAAGGGAAAACGGGACCATGAATGTTCATTACTCAAAGGAGGTGTAAGCAAACAAACACACCTATGAAAAATGGTAAAACTTCTGAAATAGGAGTGCAGTGAGCCACAAGGAGTGATCCGAACTTAGAAGATCTCAACCTGGAGGTGCAGCCAGGCATACCTGCAGGAAAAATGACTATTGAACAGAGAAAGAACCTACCATTTAGGCAAGAAAAGGAAATAAGATGGTTCGACTGAGCAAAAGTGTAGCACCATACAGCAGTTTTTTCAAGCCCTAATGTGCATTCCTCTTTCAGATCAGTTGTGGGAGGAAATGGTGCAGGACAAGCAAATTTTTCAGCTCATCCAAACCTGAAGTGTAGTATCATATGTGTGGGTCTAGAGGGGGGATGAATAGATTAAAATTTTAATTTATTTCAATATATAATTTAATTTACTTACAATTAAAATACAATCAAAACTACTTAATAGCAAAAATTAGTAATGAGATAATTAACAAGAATGCAGAAGGAATAATAAAACTGCAAGTAAATGAGGTCAAGATATAACGTGGTTCTGCCTCAAGCCAACATCCACAGGAGGTGAGAAGAGAGAGATTGAACTCTAAGAGATTTTACTCGACTCAAAGCAAACTCAACTCGAACTCAAAAAGCTAAAGTTTGAGTTGAGGTCAACTTGCTTGAACTCGGCTTGTCAACGACCCTACATACGAGAGAAAATTGAAGCTATCATCGCTCGATCTCGACTTGTAACAACCTACATACAAAAGAAAATTGGAGCTATCATACACATGCAGAAGTTTTCGAAAGAGGATTCTACAATCCTAACCTAGACAGAGTCCATATGTTGCTTTGAATATAGAAGTCTATGACACAAAAACACCCCTACATGTCCGTGGATGATGCATAGTGCATAGAACATGTCGAGAAACAGACATCGAGGGTCGAAGCCAAAGGAATCAAGCCCTTGACCTAATTAGACAGTCATGAGGCAAGATTTAAAGGTCAAGACTATGCTGGAAGTCATTTAGTCCTTAACCCAGGAAATGTCAACATGCGGGAGTCAGAACTTATTGTGCTGACATGTCAAGTTTCGACTATGAAGTCAACGTTTCTGCAGTGTTGGGACCTATTGAGTGTGTTTGGCCTTGAATACAACAAAACACAACAAGGTCCAACTCTTGGGTTGAGGTTGGGGTTTGACCTAGGGTAGATCAATGTCCCATCACTCATGTCAAGTCTCAGTCAGAGTAGATAGCCAAAGGGATCAACACAAACAGGTTAGAGGATTCAAGGCAACTCAACATGACAAGAGATCATTATGTCAATAGTGATGTAATCAATTACAAAGGAATTATAGTACTAGATGAAAAATAGGCCCACTAAAAGTAGCCCATTTGGGTTGACTGAACTTTGGGAATCCAGAAAAAAGATTATCAAGACAATATGACTAATCTGAATAATACCAGCAGTTGTATTAGCAGCTTCTCCTGATACTACCACCAAAATCCTGCAGAGCTTCTTGATATCCTCTGGGTGGACAATATCTGCCAGTAATGGCCTATAAGACAGCAACATATGTCAGCAATTAGAATTTGAACCTTCAGTCAGTTGATTAACATAGAAATTCTTAAACCAGAGGATCATGACGAACAATAAGTACCTATATGTAACTTTTAAAGGTCCCAATGAAGCCTGATTTGCAGCACGGACAGTATGAATAGAAGCCAAATGTGCCGGCCCGAAACTCTTCAACTGACTAGCCTAATTTACATGGAAAGTGGAAGCAAAAATGTGAAATATGAATCATTCCGCCACACTCTTTGGAAGAACATGAATTAAAGCTTATTTGATTTTCATTAATCTTAATGAGAACAAACTAAGTTGATGCAAATCAATTTTAGATGTTGAGATTGTCAACTTTAGGTAAATAATTTGATTAAGATGAGGGTTTATTAGCCTCTTTTCTTAGTTTTCGAAAATCTAGAATTTTTGGCTTTTGTTATTTTGCAATACTTGCATATTTTCCTTTTGTATATTTTTATTTTCAGACTTTCCTGCTTTGGCAAGTTTCTAAATTTCAAACTTTTGATGTTTTGGGAAGTTTCCTAAAGCTCCTAAGTGCAATGTTTATAATTGCTATTATTTAGTATGCTGTAGACTTGAATAAACTAAGGAATATTGCCTCAAAATTCTCTGACCCTTTCAAAATCCCCTCTCCCTCCCTCTATTCCTCTCTTCTCATCTTCTTCCTCTTTCCCTGCATTTTGAATTTCTTCTCCTTCCTCTTTCTTTTTCTCCTTTCCTTTCTACAACCTAAGTGCTTGTACATTTGCATAATAACTTAAGAAAGATTTAGCCATGAGCTGGTAATTTGAAGTGGACAGAAACTGCTAAAGTTGTAGAGCCTTAGTAGAAACCTGCGGAAATTGTGCGAGCCTGTGAAAAGATTGATCCTTTGCCGACGAGCCAAACAGCAAATCTAGGTTCTTTCGTTTTTTGGATGCAGGCGAATTATACAAAGAGGGGCTTGCAGCCCCGTTCAAGGCAGCACTAGCTGCCTGCTGTGTGAACGTTATAGCATTCCCATGTTCACCATGGAAAAGGGCCTTCCTTTCTTCACTCCCTTCAAAATTTTTGCAGTCCATACACTTGCAATTTTCAGAGCAGAGAATGTTAGCCTGGAAGCACTCACAGTACTTCTTGAGACACCCTGATTTCTTACAGTGGCAACCCTTATTATGCTTACCCACTAAAGCAACCTCACCGATGTCTTCCTGCAACAATAAAGGGCATTATGTTAAAACGTAAACGGGGATCACCAAAAGAACAATTTTCAATAGAACCGCCAGAATTCTTCTATTAAGGCAACTATTTTGATCATTTATCAAGACAAATTTTCTTCACACCGAAGAAAAAAGAGAGAAATGACCATTAATTAGCTTATGATTAGCTTGCAACAATAATAAAAAAACATCTAAGTTCCTGTCCATTATGGTACTAGATTTGTATCTGAATGTAAGGAATTGCAATTGGACAAACACCATTTTGAAAATGGTACATGCTGATTTCGTTTATGGGAAGAGTTGCCATCAATAGAGTTGAATGGAAAAGATAAATAAAAAGTAGTTTAAGAGATGTTCTTGTTGTTTTATTTTTACTTTGAGATGTCGCTTCCATGCTCATAAGAGATGGCCCTTGCCACAGTATAAAGGGTGACCAAAAGCCCAACACAGACAACAAAAGCATGATTATTATGAAAAGTATCAGATACCAACATATCCATTCATAGTATATCAGTTCAATTTCTGGTGACAACAGCTTAATTTGTTATTTGGATAAATGCAGAGCTTTCTTATTATAAGTACGTAAATCAACTTTTATAATAGCATAACCACCACTAGCCAACATAAAAGAACTATATATTAAGCATATGGTTGTATAGACATTTCGCCACATCCTTAGAAATACAACTGACAATTTGCACCAATAGAAACAAACGGTCATGCCAATAACCAGAGCAGAATGATTAATGGCTACAGAATGTAGCAAATTCATTAGCAAATTTAAAAATAAAAATAAGTCAACATAATACGAGCAATCCATTCAACCTCTTCAAAGAATAAGTTGAATGCAATACCTTATCATCACGAATTTTATGTGGGCTATTGCCAATCTTAGGCCTAAAGGCATTTGGATTGCGCTCTAAAGTAGCTTCAACAGCGTCGTGCCTAGCAGCTTCATTCCCAACATTGTTATAACAGTTTGCGCAGTTGCATCCATCACAATATACTCCAGATGCAAAGCACTCACAATATCTAAATAAATATAGTTTCATCAAGATTAATGTACTTCAAATAGAGGCTAGAAAGAGTATAATAGCAGATTGAGCTGAAAGCATTATGCAAATGTGTTCTTTTGATAACATGTAATTTGAAATTTATTACATGAAAAAAAGGCACTAATACAGATAAAAATTTGAATAGAATAGGATAGTCACAGCAGAGTTCCATAGGCATGAGCTCTTGTCAATCCATAGTATGGTATCGAACAAACCAATATCCTGTCGATCAATGGCATGTTCGACTAAACTTCTTCGCCCTTAACTTTTCGTCTTGTGCCTCTCAAAGACTCCCTTTTCAAGGGTGACTTCTTTGATTAGATTTTTTCGCAAAGCCTTCTTCGACTTCTTCCTCACAAGGAAACATACACAACATAACAAACATATACTAGCATGGGAACAATAGTAAAAATTATCAAACCACCTTAACACCTTTGCTATTAAAGATGGCATATCTTTTTAGTTTTTACAATGGATAACAAGCAGACTCTTCTCAAAATATGTTAAAAACCTCAAAAATCTTACAACACCCAACAAATACAAAGAAAGCCAAAAGTGACGAGTCTACACCATCAATTTACATATTAATCCTTTCTATGTATGCCTGTATGGCCTCCTTAACTGTATAACTTACCTGTATAACTTTGAATTCTAAGAAAAATGCTAACTATGTATTTTTAACCCTTATAACTTTGATTTCCAGGAATGAGTAATGCTAAACAAGATAAAACAAACTCACAAGAATAATGTCATTCAATTATAAAGGTTTAAACACTACTAATACAAAAATTACTACAGCAGTGCCTTAAATCCAAACTAGTTGAGGATTAGCTACATGGATTTCTCTTCTCTATTCAGCTCTAATTAAGCAACTTCGCAAGTCAAGATCATAGTCATATCCTACATTAATTTTTGGTGTTCCCCTCCCTCCTCTACCAATGTGACTTGTAATTGCTCCATTTGCATATGCAAACCTGTTCAAAACAGTGATTGACATAGCTAAACCATCTAAAGTGTCACTCCCTCATCTTATTTTCAATAAATGATTGCTCACTCCCCAGTCATTTCTAATGCAAAACACTCAAGCACGATAACTCATCTATATAAGCATTAGCATCTCTACAACACTAATCTTATAAAAGCTTTTTTGTCATTAACTATCCAATGCTCACTCATATAGCATAATTGGTCAAATAGCAACCCTACAATGCTTTTCCTTCATCAAACATTGTGTTAACAAAGTGTAACTGCAGCATGCAGATCAGCCAAGATACTACTTACAGCTTTAAGCATCGAGAGTGTTTGCAGTTGCAGTTCTTCTTTCTTGTTGGTGTAACTTCCTTCATTTCAAATAAAGGCCTTGGCCTTGTTTTTGGGGACTCAGGCTTCCTGAAAAAGGTCCAAGGACTAGTAAGACTTAGCTGTCTTGGAAAAGATCACCAAAATTGATCTGCATGGCTGTCACAAAGATGAATATCTGTTTAGATTCAAAAACAAAGCTAGTCGTTTGTCGAGTGGAGAACTAATATTGAAGAGCCCTGCGTCAAGCTCCACTAGCCAATAACTTTACATTCTCAGATCCAGATACTGAAATTAATTTCAGTGTCGTAAGAGTTGACCTAGGCAGTTATCCCAGTGAAGTAAGAGACAAGCAATTGAAATACCGGTTTTATCTTTAAAAACTCAAATTTGGCAAGATGGCAAAACAAGAAAGAAGAAGCGTCTATATCTGTTGAGATGAAGACAATAAGGTCCGACCCTGAAGAGATAGTAGCAATGGCAATGAAAGCACGAAATCGATTCAAGGAACACAAAAAACCATTCTCGTACAAGATATCGACAAACAATCGCAACGGATAATTCAAAACAAGAGTGGAAAATTGAAATCTGTATAGCTCACGTAGACACGGATATTGAAGGGCTTGAGATGGGAAGCACTGGGGCATGCATCTGCTTATGCTGCTGCAGCAACAGTAATGGCATCGGCCTCTGGTCACCGAGCAACGGCCTAGCGACCACCGGAGCCGTCGGCGCCCCACAATTCTCCGATGTAAAATCTAACTGCCGGACGAGCTTCTTGGGGGGGCAATCCGACGACCCCGGTGAAGCTGATTTGATTCCTTGCTCCATCCCAGAACCGGCAAAACAGAATGAGAGTGAAGTACAAACTAATGGCGGCGTCCAAACGACTCAACTCTTCTTTGAGAAAGATTCACTCTCCATCCACACAAGGGATTTCTCCTCGAACTCTGCCGTATCCAGCTCGACAAGGGGATCGCTGGACACAGTTGCCGTTGGCGGCGGCAATCGAGCAAATGAGGTACGGGATCCGTCGCCGGAAAGGAATAACACAGCAGAGATCTGGCGATGGAGATGTAGCTCGCAGGAAGTGGAAAAGATCGTTTTTTTTTTACTCACACGCCTCTCTTCTAGTTGTCAGTGAACGCTGCGGGAAAAATTTTGAGAAGATGGGGGGAAGGGAGCGGGGTAGACGGAGCAAGGACTCTTTCTCTCTCCTCCGTCTCTCTCTCCCCTCTCTAGTTTTGAAATCAAAAATATTAATATTGGACGGACAGATCACCCGGTTGGCTCGCATCAGACGGTCAAAAGCATCAAAGCTGATCGCATGGCTCAAATTCATAGCCTCTGGAAAGTGGTTTTTCTTGACCGTTGGATCCTTCAAGTAGGTGACTTTCCTTTTATAGCTATATTCTGAAATAAATTTATTTAACCAAAAATAGTAGAAGTTAATTAAAAAAAGATGTTAAGTTACATATTACACTACAAATTTGTAGTGTTTAAGTTAAATATCACCTTTTAAGTAGTATTATTTTTTATAAAATTATTTATATATATTATCAAATTAAATAATTATTATTTTTAAATAATATAATTTTTAAAATTTTTATCCTAATATTTATATAAAATGTGTAATATAATTAATTTTAAGATTAAAATTTATGCAGTAGATGCTTTGTTTTAGATATATTTAATATTAAAAATGCAACCAAGACAAATATCTTAAATAAAACATGGTTTACAATGGGTAGTAATAATTTTTGGGTTTTATCGACTAAATTGACTAATAGCACCCAATGTTCACATAAAGGCCTTGTTTGGCATGAGCCCAAAATAAATTTCAACCTTAAAATCAACTTTATTTCACATCTTACACACCTCTCAATATTAAAATAAATTTCTTTCCCATCAACTCTATAAAATAAATTATTTTCTCTTTCCTTACCCAAATTCATCCTCCAACCAAACAAGTCATTTACCTACTGGTTGGCTAAATTATTCGATGGTTTAAATTCAATAATTATTAATATATGGTTCCAGCGCTGCATCTCAGCTGTATACGTGTCATCCTAAGAGGCTCTCTAATTCTGCTTACCAATCATCAGCGATGAGGTTTAGTATCGTCGAGCACGAGGATTGGCTAATCCAATAATCCTTTGCCCTTCTAAAAGAATTGTATCTTCGGTTTCAAATATCAGTTCTGCAATAGCATCGGCGCCTACAAATGGCTCAGGTTATAGCTATCAAATTCTTTCAGACTGACAACCGTACAATTCATACAGGTCTGGCAGTCATACCCTGTACACATTCCATACCTAGAGTGCACTGCCACAGCTAAAGTCAAATCACCGGAGAGGAAAAACCATTCTCCTGACAAGATAGCTCCATCTTGTCCCATACTCGCGGTCTACAGATTGTCATTGCAAGCTAACTATAAATACTCTTGAGCAAAGCTTCAAGGAGGGCTGAAACTTCTTTTTTTTGTGTTTTATATAATTGTATTAGGCCTTAGCGACCTCTTCTTTGAGATATAGTGAAAAAATTAGAGTTTGCCAGATAGACGTAAGGGACAAACTATTTCTGAACTACCTTAAATCTCTGTGTGTTTTTCTAAATACTTTTCTTTTTTATTTAAGTCTTAATCACTAGACTTAGCTCTCTGCGTACCGTTATTCTTTGAAATTCTTTTATTTTACGTTAATAATAATTTTTTATATTTAGAAAGTAGAATGGGAGGTTGAATTTTTTTATTGATGATAGTTAGATGTCAATCAGAAATTTAATATTATATAATTTATAAGATTTTAGGAGTATATATAAAACTTAAAACTCCTTTTATATTGATGATAGTTGGATGACAATCAGAAATTTACTTTATTATTAAAAAGTACGTAAGATGTAAAATAAAATTAATTATAATATTTATATTTATATTGAAAGTGAAGTAAAATTGATTTTTATAATTGAAAACTATTTTGAGCAAAAAAAACTGTCTAAAGGCTATAAAAAATCTCATTTCAACAACAAAATAATCATAAAATATCTCAATAAATTAGGCAAGTACTTTTATTTAGATAAAATTATCCTATAAAATATACTATCATTTATTAGTCAATTATTTTAATCATATATTGTTACATAGTCATTGTGCATATTTTTTTAAAGTATATTGTAGATTTTATTATATACACTTATTGCACATAAATATCAAGGTACTAAAAATTAGTTTCATTAGTTTCAATAATTTCAATTTTTTCTATAAATTATTTAATTTTATAAATTTAAAATTAAATTTATTAATAATTATTTTAAATATTATTTTTTTGAGAGAGATAAATTTCAGCAATTCAGTTCAAAATTCGGCTAAGTTTCGGCAATTTTAGTTTTAAAACTTAATTTCATTAATCAAAATTGATATTTTTATTTTTGGGCTGTGGCTGATACAGAAAATGTGTGTTTTAAAACATGGTTTTTAATATTAAAAATTAAATTTATTTTATACCTAATATATTGAAATAAAAATATTTTTATTTTTTCAAAATGAAGTTATTTCACATATATATTATATTTTTTATTTCTCTAATGTAAAAATAAACGAGGGTTTTTTGTCGCCTGGGGGTGTTCATTCGCCTGCAAGAAGAGACTGAGGGGAGGTGAAGGCCGCCTCCGCCATTTTCGTTTTAGCAGAGCTCGACTCTACTGAATCCGCTGCATTCCCAAGTGCTGCCAAACCCTATTCCACCGAGACAATCCCGACGGAGATTCCTCAGCGAATCTTTCATTTCTTCTACCAGTTTGCTTTATCAGTGTAGGATAAGCATCCGGCGCCCCGATCCTTAAAGTGGCCGCTTGCTCTATTGGCACCGGTCCCAATCTCTTGAGTTTGGATCCCATCTGGGGTCTGAGTGACCGGAGGAAACCATGATTGGCGTAGGCGGGAAGATCAAGCAGTACACTAATGTACTCGACAAGCCCCTAAGTAAGGGCAGGCAAGAGGTGAGCATCTCTTTTCTGCTGTCAATCATAGATCTTTGGCAAATAGATTTACGGGATTGGTTATCTGCTACTTCTTCTGCTAAATATGCTTTGGAACCGGATTCTGGCGGTCTAGTGTTGTTTTAGTATGATTAAAAGATTGGGTATAAGGTGAGATAACAGGAAATGATTCTGTTGTGAGTGTAAGTTGTACCCATAAGAAACTTGTGGAAATGTTCCTCATTGTAGTGATGAAAGTTTGTGTGGCATCATCCATTTGGTTTGACATTCTCAACATCATGTGCTCAGTACTTCAAGGTTGCACTGATAATGCAATCAGTATCTTACATGGGATCGGAATCATTTATGGCACATTTTCACTTCATTTTGTTGTTGAGTGATCGTATTGAAATAGTTTGTAATTCAGCGGAAACAAAAAAAGTGTTAATGTTAATTCAAAAAATTGTACGGTTTGAGGTGGTTGAATCTGCTCGATCATCAGGATTTGATATCATAAGAAACATGAAAAATACAGAGAAAACATTACATTTTTATATGGAAATGCTTGAAGAGGGGAAAACCATGTTGCCTGGATAAGGCAACTTAAAGAGATATCTATTATAGTATTATAAAATTGATTCCCTCACAGTGTAAAGAAAGAATAATTCGCTTTTGAGATAGGCATGCAGGCGTTGCACATGAGGAGCATATATATATATATATTGTACTATTTGGAGCAGAAATTGAAGTCATATATGAGGATTAGAATTTCATTTGTGATTCAAGTGAAAGTCTTCCCCTATTCATAACCAACATATGACCCTTTGTTGTTGTAATTACTTCTCCTTTTCCTATATATATGATGGATGTGGGTTACTGGGTTGTAGACGCTTTCGTAATGGTAGCCGGGAAGAGGTCAATGAATGAGGACTGTCTATGAACAATGTCTTTTACAAGTGAGGATGAGCATCTAGAATGAGAATGAGCATCCAGAATGAGGATGATCATCTAGAACGAGTATAGTCATAGCATGATTCTTATAAAATCGTAAATGAGGATGGGCATCTGGAATGATTGATGCTTCCTATTTTGAGGAGTTGATCTTTTGTTGGAGAATGAACATTGAACATAACTATTTTCAATGATCTGGTGTTTGGTCAAGAAATTTAAATTTGGTCATGGAGTACATATGACACCCGACACGTAGACGAGCTAGATTTAGGCGTTGATTTTGATATCAACATGAGCCCGCCAACTGTTCCGGGCGTCGTATATATTGGTGGAAATCAAAACCCTGAGTATGAAGAGGTGCCAATATACATTGCATGATCAAAGGGAAATAACATTGAGTATCCATTGAAAAAGTAGTTGTCTTGGAGATATTTGACAATTGTCATGCAAAATAATATGCATGTAAGAAATCCTATGATCAAATTAACTAGTCATTTGGGTCTTTATTTCTTTGGATATTTATAGGAACGGGGCAAGGAGAAGTTAAGATATTTGATACTTCCTTCATTTGTGCATTTAGAGATGCCCATACTCATGAGGTTGCTCAAACAAGTTTGACCTTTGAATTAGGAATGTGTGTTGTTGAATGAATGTGATTAAGGGCCTAAATGGTCTCTAAACCATTTTGTCCATGCTTATGCCAAAATAGTCACTTCATTATAAAAATAATGATAATGATAATAGTAACCATAATAATGATAATAATAATAATATTTCTAATCACATTCTGCACATTTTAATATAAAAAATTAACTTTATTTTATATATTGTACCATTTGCAATATAACCACTAACTTTATTTCATATTTCTGTATAGTTTTTAACATAACCAATTAATTTATTTCATTAAAACAATATTTCCCACCATACATACATGTCAAGGCAAGCATAAGATTTTCAAGACATGAACAAAATGGTCTCAGCGTCAAATAGACTCTAGTGTCTTTACTCTTTTTTTTTTGATTAGAAGTGTCTTTATCCTTTACTCATGAGAAAGTTACTCGAATGAATTTTGCTGTAAAGTTAAGTAAGAGTGTGCCTTTAAGAGAATGTAGCAGTGACTTTAGGATATGTTAGCACTTAGCTATCCTAGCATCAAGGCAAAAAAGACAAGAAGCATACCTTGCTATTAGATTGATCAGGTCTCAACATCAAAGCAAGTTTGTCATCGAGTTTGTGAAGGTAGGACTCGACATTGAGGCTCAAGTTTTTTGTCTTCAGTAAGATTAAGCTCATGAGATAAGATTGGATCTCGTTCAAGCGATGTCCTAACTCAAGGGGAGCGGTTGATATTTACCCCCTGTTTATGAGATGACTATGGTTGGAAAGCAAATAGTTTTCGCTAGTGTGTTTTGTTATGCTAATACGAAATATGCTCATTTTCTTGTGAGATTCAAGGAAGCATCCATTGGGAAATATTTGGGTGAACATTTGTCAATCATGGGGATATGGGAGGTGTCTTTAGAATGGAAGCTACACAGCAAAGTGGTCCTAGATTCGGAAGCTTGTGATATTTGTGGATACCAGCCTTGAGATATATCCCCAACAGTCCATTTAGCTAGATTAGGGAGGATTTGGCCATAGAGGAGTTTCTTGGGAACACAAAGAGGAAGATAGGTGGCCCTTTGTTTCCTAATCTCAGTAAAGTATTAATGATGAAGAAAGTTTGTTCAACCAGAAGAGATTTCATTTGGTGCATTCATTGCTCGAGAAAGCAATTCTCATGTTATACAGTAGATGCTTGGGAAATCATTTCTTCCTAGTTTGTGATCATAACTTTAATCTAATTGGTAGGACATTAATTGTTGGGGTGTGTTTGTTCCATGTGTTGACTAATTGGTTGGGCTTGAACGAGGTTGGGAATGAACATGAAGGTCATAGTCGATCAAGGAATGATTGGGAAATAAAACTTTTGTGTAGACATAGTGTCCGAATTGTTGGGGCCTAAGGAGGTTGGGCCTATCGGTCAACGAATCTGGATTATCATAGCTGATCTAGGAAGATTTGTAGCATTTCTCATTAGTCAGTTTTCTTCGAGATCAATGGAAGTGAAATTTCAAGGCACGATGACAGGATGATTTGGTTAGGGCCTTAATAAAATCTCACCATTTACATACATGCCAATCAAAAATTTAAATATTATACTTTTGTTTAAATACATGCTATTCTATAGTTCAAACTTTATGAAGATGGTGGAATGTAAATAATATTCAAAGTTTTTGTGGCATGTTGGTAATCTTCCTTTTCTATATT
Organism: Apostasia ramifera; assembly: GCA_019297695.1. Classification (NCBI taxonomy): domain Eukaryota; kingdom Viridiplantae; phylum Streptophyta; class Magnoliopsida; order Asparagales; family Orchidaceae; genus Apostasia; species Apostasia ramifera. The sequence goes on along the minus strand of JAEMOT010004237.1, from coordinate 201,008 downwards.
TATTTCACATGTATCACTGAGTTTGATGTAAAAGTTCAACCTTACTCTACATTGTAGAAATCATTGTCTTAAAAGTCATCTTTATTTTATATCATATACATATTTCAATGAAAAATTAACTTTATTTCATATCCTACATAAATCTCAATCTAAAAAAATATCTTTATTTTGCATTATGCACACATACCAATGCAATTTCTTTCTAGTGCAAGAAACTACTTCCAACCAAAATGGAGTAGTTGTCAAGGAAGTATTGTTGAGGGATATAATTGAGGTAACATAGTGAAGAGAAAGATTTTGGCGACTTGCGAAGCCATCAATGGAATCCATTTGAGGAATTGCCAGTGTAAATGAGCTCATTACTATTGAATTATGAAATCCACTGTTGCTTAATTTAACTCTTTTTTCTTCTTTTGTATTTATGTATATAAAATAAAGGCCTTGAGTTTGAGAAAGTGGTGACCTGTGATTGGAGGTGTGAGGTTAACAACTAGATGTATAATTTTATCTGTATCAATTAGAGTTTGATCAAAACATCAACCTCAATGGGGCATTAGAATTTTGATGTAAAAAAATTGTTTGGCTTGGCTGAATTCGCTCGAACATTGGGACCGAAGTTTGGAAGTAACAAGAAAAATATAAACACTCTATGTTTACATGAAAAATCCCGAAGCAAGGAAAAATAATGGTTTGAATAAGGCAGCTAAAATGAGATCCACATAAAAATGATGCCCTGAATGGCTTAAATGATGGAAATGTACTTCGTGGAAGGATGCATGAGATCCTCTCTACAGTATAGACAAAGAATATCTGCTTTCTTTGGCGTGAAAGTGTGGCTTGAGAGGAACATATATTGTGTTATTCAAAGTGGAAGTAGAATAAGTGGAAGTCATCCTTTTTTTAGCCAATGTGGCGGTGGGGGGAATCTTTTATTGTAATTTCTTCCCTTTTTAAGTCCACATATAATGGATGTGGATTGCTGAGTCATAATTGCTTCCATAATAATAGATTCCTCAAATGATATCTTCCACAAACGAGGATGGGCATTCGGAATGACTCATGCCTTGGTTTCTAAGGAGCTGCTCTTTGGTCTTGAAGTGAACAATGAATGTAAATATTTTCAAAGAACTGTTCCTTAATTCAAAAATCCCAAAATAGGCTGTGGAGAAATGTGATTTTTGCGCGTGTCAGTTTTGAAGTTCTGACATCAGAAGTGATAATATTATCCTTTGGTAAAATCTCTTCAAATATCACCAATTTTAGTACTGCTATCTTGCGAGTACTACTTCAATATTATTGGTCAGTTGATTATATATTACAGTGTTGGGAGGTCTTCAAATGCTATAGGATCTGAGTAATCTTCTATAGATTTTTTTGGTACATATCATTTGCTGATTATTTATAAATGATTTGTAACTTTCCCAAACAAAATCCAGTTTTATCCATGATCGTAAAATGTTGTCAGTATCTCATATGGACTACTTCATCGATTTACATCTTTAAGTAACATAAATCGACCTTTCTTCTATTTCTTTAGTGTGACAGGTTACTAATGTTCTTTTAGTTGATCAAATATGACCAAGTGAATTAAGATATCTAAACCATTTTGGTGGATGCAATGTTATAGTGCTGAATGATATTTTTCAGATTCCTTAAAATCATTTGAAACATGGTCCATGCTATGACTGATTGACTGGCAGGAAGACATTATGATACTGTCACTATTGTCCTGTGCTGCAGGTCAGCTTGAGTGCATTTGCATTCTTATTTTCAGAGTTGGTGCAGTATAATCAGACACAAGTTGACAATATCACAGAATTGGAAAGAAGGTAGTCATCTCTGTTATGTTTAATTAAATTTCATGCTAAAGATGAGCCATTTAATTGTTTGAGTCTTCCTATGTTCTGAATTTTCTTACAAGCAATTGCTACTTTTGGTTGTGAGTCCAATTTTAAATCACAGAGGCAATTCTTAGGGAAAGAGAAAAGAGGTCATTAAATTTTATTTTATATTCAGTTAAAATGTCAACACAATGCCTATTGAATTTGTGTTATTTGTGTTATGTGTATAAATTTCCAAGTGGAAAGTCTTGAAATGGTATTCCAGGCAAGTTAGACTTTTTGGTGTGAATTTCAGATGGACTTTTGGTTATATCCTAGGATCCATTACATGGAAAGAGTCGTAGAGACTTTTATATTCTTTACTTTTGTCAATGAATGGACTGTCAATTTATTTTATCATAGCAAGGCAGGTTCTATCAGATTTTATACAGGAATCTGTAATTGAGCTGGGTTTAACAAAATATTCGTAAGGCTACCATTTTATGTACATACATTAGTCTTCTTTTGTGGGGACTGAGGAGATGTATCAAAAAGCATTGTGTTGGCAATGTATCAAAAAGCATTGTGTTGGAAATTTTCATTCTGTGTGCTAGCAATGCTATGCAACTATATGAAAGTAAGCTAGATTTTTACTAGAAAAAATTCTCCAAATTGTTACCTATTTCTACTAGAAAGTTGTTGAGCCACTTTGCATGTTGCTTGCTTAAGTGTTAGGAGCAACATCATTTTGTCTATGCACTGTATGATTATATCTTTCTCCAAAGACTCTTTGAGTACATGATTTTGTGTATCGTGATTTATGTCAGCACCAATGAACCTCTTATAGTGTAAATAAATTAAAGGGCAAATTACACCCAGGTCCCTGAGTTTAAGGGTTATTATCACACAGGTCCACGTTTTTAAAATAATAACATCGGGATCCCTAGGTTTTCAAAAAGATAATT
>JAEMOT010004237.1:179146-198040 GCA_019297695.1 Apostasia ramifera | reverse complement strand
TAATAATAAAAAAATAAAAAAAGAACCCAGATGATAATTTTTGAAAACCTAGGGACCCCGATGTTATATTTTAAAAACGTGGACCTGTATGCTAATAACCCTTAAACTCAGGGACCTGAGTGTAATTTGCCCTAAATTAAATCCAACATGCAATAAGTATGTGACAATTCACGGCAATGTTTCAATTTTTCCATACTTCTTAATCAGCTGGTAGTTATTTTTAATTATTTTGTAGTAATAACCTTCTCTTCATAGTTTGATCTTGTTGTGGTTTTTTAATCTTTGGTGACAGATGATCAATGATCTTAGTTATCTAGCATCTGTATTGAGAGTAGTGTAGTTAAATCTACAAGGATGATGACATTTGGACACACTATGTGTGCAGTCAGTACTAAAGATCAGTTATGATTAAAACTCTCTAACCAACGTTATCATTGCAGATTAGAAGATGCAGGCTATGCGGTCGGAACAAGAGTTCTCGAACTCCTTTGCCATAGAGAAAAGGTGTGATTCTTTTTATAGTCATTGACAAATGAGTTCATGTCGAACTTGAATTATGCTTCCCATCCTGAAGAAGGGCATACTTAGTGCATGTGATTTCTTCTATGTGATGTTTAAGATGGTTTGATGTATGCATCATTATCGTTATGTAGTAAAGAGGTTGAATACTCTTGTGATGATAGTTGGTATAAAGTATGCTTATAACTTTCTGTATAATAATGATGGTCCAAAGCTGTTTGGGTAGAAGTTCCCAAATTCATTCATAGGAAGAGTTTCTAAAGTTGGCACCATGTGTGGTGGATTGCTATGTGAAGACTAACGCACAAGAGTCGCTCTGTGGTGGTGCTTACAGAACAACAACAAAGCCTTGATCCTTGATAGCTTGGGATAGGCTTAAGGCTGTTAATTTTGCTCGAAAATTGAAGATCGTTCGAAAATTGAATCGAATTTTGGATCAAATAACTTATGCATCATTATCTTCATTTTCATTACGAAGGCCTTGATATAACTCACAACAAAATTTTGGTTGATTATGATGAATGAAATGAAACTTTGTTCTTCCACTGATGCGTCAAAAAATAATTGTTGGAATCTCCCACCTCTTAATAATATGTACTTTATGATGTCGTTGAATTTCTTAAGCATAAAAATCTTCCATTGATATATGCTTATGAAGTCTTTTTTTTGTTATTAAAATTGTTATTGACACATGCCAACTATTTTCACCATGTTGGAATAATTGGGGATATTTAGGTGGCATATAAGATGGATGAGTTTGTTTATTCTTTAAATTCATGTTTGAACATTGCATAAAATAGTATTCACATGTTTTTACTTTTTGTGTTACAACTACTTCACTTGCATTTTGATGGTTGTATTGTTGATTTTTAGTTGATATATTTTTCATCATTTTGAGTTTAAGTTTAAAATCTTAATTTGTCATATACTGATCATGTACAATATGGAATTGTTTGGCATATATATTACATTTCTTAAGCATCATTTTAATATCATTAATAATAGGTTTAATCAATTTTTTCAATTTTTCCCTTGTTATCTTGTGATTTCATGTTTCGTAATCATAAACATATAATTGAACATACTTTGTTTGCGACCTATTAAAACGAATCAAAGATCTTAGTTGATGGTATTGTTGTCCATACATTCAAAAATTATATGGGACGTGACCTTTTGTTGCACTGTAATTACTTTTTGAACTAAGAGATGTAAAACAAAATAGCATTATATGAACAAATCTTTTTTTGGAATTCCTTGGTTTTAGGATATGTGCTTTTTGGATTACATTGTAAGTCTAAGGATGGGGGTGTTATTGGAAGATAAGGTAACGAATTTTTCATTTTTATAGTAGAAGGCAAAATGAATTGAACTTGATTTCTCTTACCAAACAATTGCTTTAAGGTGAACGCACGGCATCATTTGCAGTTTAAGAGAGAAAACATTACATCTGTATAGTTTAAAATACCTTTTAATAATAGAATTTATACTTAGGAAATGTAAATAATTTAAACAAAAACTTTTCCAAAAAGAATGTTATCGCAGAATGGTTAGCTGTTTGACTTGAATATTGATGGCTTTATAAAATTTGAAAACTTATTATTTTCATTTGTTTAAATTTTTAACTTGCTGATATCTTGGATGATTTTGTTTAGATTTTTTAATCTTTTGTTCTAATAATTATTTTGTTTTTGATTTTTTTTTTCGTGTTATTTTGAAATGAAGAATTTAATGTCTGTTGTTATAAATGATATCATAGAATTATCAAAAAATTGCTTATTACTTCTTAAATATAAGCATTTCTAAACTTAAAAGAAATCTAAAAACTATATTATTAATTTCATCTCATGTGAAACTATAATTAAAGAAGTTAAATATGCTAAATAAAAATTGGAAGATAATTGTTATTAAGAATAATTTAAAGTTCACTCATTATAGTAGTTTGTCAAATCCTTTAGTCTTTTACTACCTTAGAGTTTTGTAATGACTTTATTTAGCTTTGTAAAAAATAAAAAGCAGTAAAGAATGATATACCACAATTGCTGATGAGTAAAATCTTTTCCACTCATTCTTCTTTGTGGCGAAAGATGTCTTTTTTGCTAGCAGAAGGTGAAGAAAATTATTTGCACTTTAGTTTTTTTTATAGGATTTTATATTTGAGTTAGAGAGAGAGAGAGAGAGAATGTGATATGCTACTTGCTTTTCAAAATGAAAGCATTCGATAATATGCTATTAAGATAAAAATTGAAAGTTGTGCTAGTTGAGACTGCATATATCGTAAAAATGTTAAAAGAAAAGAGAAGAATATTTAATTTATTGCATAAAATAAATTAATTTAGGAAAGCAGGGCTATATTTGTCAAGATCTATATATATATATATACTATTAAAAAAATGCCATATAGCCCCCGCAATTTTCCCCAAAAAGCTCTAGGATCGTTGGGTATTGACTTTGTCCAATAGTCGGGAGGATAATAGACTGTACTATGCTCGGATAAAGCTAATACCCAAAGGTGTAGAACCTTTGGGTTTCTTATGCTATTACATGAAGAGTGGTAGCACTAGCACAATTTGAATTAGCATAAAGGTTTTTTAGGAAAACCTTAAATTTGACGAGTGCCTCCAGTTCTGATATATAGTAAAATATTGAGTTGGAGGTGTTGCATGTCTTCGGTGATTTGTGTTCTATATCTATCTATCTATCTATACATACATACATGCATGCATACATATATATATATATATACATATATATATATATACATATATATATATATATATATATATATGATTTTAGTGACAATGGACCAGTAGTGGCACCTGTTGAATTGACATATGGGTATTCTACGAAAACCTTAAATTCAAAAAGTTACCCCACTTTTAATGTAATAGTGTTGATATATTTTTATATGATATGTATGTAATGTGCTCATGTATATTGATTTAAACACATGTATGTATGTATGTATGTATGTATGTATGTGTGAGATTCATCATTTCTTGGACTCTATCTTCGGATCGGAGTTGAGCTGAGACGGGCTGTTTATGGTATTATTTTTCACATTAAGAAAACAAGGTAATCTAGGAAAGAAAGAGAGGCGGATCCCTCGGATTCCTGCTCCAGAGTTATTTTATGATTTATATGATTGTGGTGTTCAATCCTTAAAAACCCATGTGCTCTTTCCAAACCATAATAGCCTAGTTGGAGGCATTCTACTCTGTTGTATTAGCTTGTTTACCTTTAGATACGTTTTAATCAACATTTGAGCCTGAATTTTTTTTTGTCATATGAACTACTTACATGAAGTATCTGGAGCTTTTACTCGTGTGAGCACTAAAATTGAAACTTTTTGTGCACTAAAGAAATGCTAACAAATAATTCCTGACCTGGTGCAACTTGACATCATGTAGCACGTGCTAGGATTTAGAGATTTATTTACAAGATAATTGAACTTTATTTTTCCGAACAAATTCTCAGTTGCTTGCATCATACTCTAGATTGAATAGTAATTAAAAACAATATTTTCTTTTGGCGAATTTAATTTCATTTTCATGGTTTCTTGAGTGTTTATCTTTTTTGTTGGATCTCCATTCAACTGACAGGCTATGGTTATTTTTGTGATGTTTCGTGCAATTGTTATCCATGAGTTTTCAAAGACGACAGTTCTCATTTAACAAATTTAAGTTGAAAATTTGGCAGAGATGAAGGTATTGTTATGAGTTGTTACCTTTCTGTGGACTTACAGGCGCATGTTATTTATAGAACTATTGTGGGACATTACCAGGATCTTTAACTAATGTTTTTCTGATCAAAATTTTGTTTCACTGTTTTAGCTGGTTGGGTTTTCCAGATTTTCTTTGTGATACGTATTGGACTATATTGAAAAGATTCTTGTATCTGTGTCATACTGTCATTTAATTGATTTGCTTTTTTGAAAGTAATTGGTTTGATTTACATGTTAATGGACTTAGGATTTCTTCCTTTGAACTAAACCTTTTTGGAAATCTATGACAGGGTAACAGGAGGGAAACTCGGTTGTTGGGGATTTTATCCTTTGTGCACAGCACTGTGTGGAAAGTTCTCTTTGGAAAGGTTGCTTCTTCATTAAAGCCTTCTTTTTTTCAGAGGTCATTTTCATGCTAGATGAAAAAGGGATTTCTCCTTTTTTTTTATCTTCAAGCTTTCTTGATCGAGTTGGTAAACTAATATATGTTTTTTGGGAAAAGAAATTGCGTGAATATTGTAGAGATATCAACTATTCAGTCACCTTTATACAGTGCTTTGTTCTTTTATTACAAGCAATTACACAATTCAAACTTGTTTTTGCTCGACTTTCTTATAAGGTAGCTGATTCACTTGAGAAAGGTACTGAGCACGAAGATGAATATATGATTAGTGAAAAAGAACTCCTCGTGAACCGGTAAATGGTGTAAAACTTGTGGTTTTAATGAAGTGCAATATCTCAGCTTTCACTAACTGACATGGTTTTCTGGTCAAAGATTTATATCGGTACCCAAAGACATGGGAGCATTCAATTGCGGTGCATTCGTTGCAGGTATTGTAAGGGTAAGTGGAGCCTTTATTCATTAGCTTCATCAACAGATGCCTTATTCCAGTTTATTTGTGGTAGGTTTTATGAATCCTATTTTGCAAGTTGATACTAATCAATGCAACTTCTTGTGTTAACTCTAACGTGTCTATCTTTTTATATAACATATAACCAAGTTACTTTAGTCTACTCTTTTATCTATTCCTTTAAACTTAACTATAATGGTGTCGCAACTTCTATATGTTTGTGTGTGCTGTCGAACTGTCAATATACCACCTAAATCTATTCTTCACTTGTACCTTCTTAGTTGTTACTATGACATTCATTCATATAATCACTTTCTACTTTATGTTTTCTATTTTTACTAGTGAAATCATCATTTTCGTTTCAGAGCATTATTAGTTTTGTTTATTGAGGAGGCTTCCTTCTGATTTTGATAATTTTGCTTTCTACAAAAAAGGGTGTATTGGAGAATGCAGGCTTTCCAGCTGTAGTTACAGCACATTTTGTGCCCATGGAAGGTCAACAGCGACCAAGGACCACAATTTTGATCAAATTTGCTGATGAGGTCAGGCATACGTTTAGTACCCTATACATAAATGCACATTTCTTATGGTTTAGATTATAGAATGCATGATTGATACGCGAAGGAGACAGCTTAGTGAAGATCTTATTAGTTGTAAACAAAAAGTTAGTATAGGTGGTTTAAAATTTTTAAGTAAAAGACCGGCACATTAAGTTGCATCTTTTAAGGCTCTGTTTGGCGCGAGAATTAAATTCAGGACCAAAATAGTTCTAATTTAAAAAATAATAATAAGAATAATAAATAAATTTTTTTAATCATTCTACAAAAGTTTTAATATAAAAAAATATTATTTTACTTCATATACTCAATAATTTTTAATAAAAATATCAACTTTATTTCACATTCTAGACCAAAATACTTGATTCAAATATTTTGGTCTAGGATGTGAAATAAAGTAGATATTTTTATTGAAAATTATTGAATACGTGAAGTAAAATAATTTTTTATATTAAAATTTATGTAGAATGATTAAAAAAATTTATTTATTTATTATTATTATTATTATTATTTTTTAAACTAGTACCATTTTGGTCCTGATTTTGATCCTTGCGTCAAACAGGGCTTAAAAGAATTGAAATTTAAATAACCTGTATAATGTAACAGAATTGATGATACATTTGTGCCTTAATTTTATAAATTTGTTTACACCACCATTTGAATCAAATAATAATTTTGAAAGTATTACATGCTACCTTTGGCATGAGGCAAAAAGAACCATTAGGCTCGGCTTCCTTTCTTTTGTTGTATCATATCACTAATTTGACAAATGAAATAAATACTTATGTTTTAAATCCTACACAGATTCCATCATAATAAATTAGCATTTAATATAATTATTAATTTTATTTCACGTTTCACAAATTTTAATATATTTATTTTTTATTTTCTATCATACACGCGTTACAATTTTGGCTAACAATGTCAATTTCCAATTTTTCTCCAAACTAGCTCAACCAATGATGAAATCCTGTAGAATAACAAATATTGGGTTTTACAAAGATGAAAATATTGAGATAGATGTGTGATATCATTAGAAATTATAGAAATATTTTAAAGCTAGAAATTATACAAGTATGCAAAGTTATATAATCCAAAATTAATAATATGCATCCCCCCATCACCCCACCAAAAAAAAGAAAAAAAGCAAATTCAGACTGCCAACTTCAATAAAGAAAATACCAACATTTTTCTGTTTGAGATTTTTTTTTTTTGATATTACCTCTCGGCATTACAATTTTTCTCATTTCACTTAGAGATTATGATAATACTATGATTTGAACTTAAAATTCCTTGATACTCAGATAAGTTCCTTCCCCACTAAGTTAGAAGAACACTACGGGATTATTCATTATTACTTAACCGGCAACTGAATCCAATCGAACTACGGCTCTTTCGTGGTGAATCAGAATCATGTTACATGATTTGTGAGAATTTGATCCTGTGATTTCTGACCCATAATAAACTTGTTTCAGGTACTGCGCAGGGAAGCGATGCTCGGCTGAACGCGCTGTAGAACTTCTTGCATGCATTCACTACTTGAACTTCTTGCGTGCATTCACTGCTTCAACGGCTAGTTGACTTGGCTTCAAATGTAGCGTCTGTTTGGTATCTGTCTAGCTGAATTACAGCAAACTGCTTGCATTCACTAATTATAATTGACATAATATCATATTACTTCAATCTTTTATTTTATTTTTATCAGTACTACATTCTGACTGAACTGTGGTGTAGTATGAAACAATAATTATGTTTCATTTTTATTTTATTTTTGCGGTTATTTTGTTCGGCATTTTTTTTATTCAATACAAATTTTAACTATAAAAATTAACTTTATTTTACATTTAACACAGATGAGAACACCAGAATTAATTTTATTTCACATTTTTCATGTTTTTTAATATCAAAATATATTTTATTATTATTAAATTTAAAAAATAAAAAAAAATTTGAATCAAATGAGGCATAAGATAGACTTTTAATTTCACGTACGTTTATGAAAATGAAATTATGTTCCTATTTTTTCTGCTCAAAATAATTTTCATGTAGATTTTTTGGCGTATTTATTAATTTTGATTTGAAATACCTAAATATAATTATATTTAAATATATATTTTTAAATTTTAAAATAATATTTTAACAATTAAATTTATTGGAATCTGACCTTAGATCCCTTATTTTTTATCTTCACTCATATCATTTCATCTAGAAGTTACATTATTAAGGAGGGTGTGAGGTCAAAATTATCACTATTGATTTTGCTAATATGAATTGGGATTTATTTTAAGGGACATTTAATTTAATATTATTATAGTAAATAAAAATTTAATGATAACATGAATATTTAGATATTTTTAAATATTTTGATAATTTAGATATTTAAATAGAGTTGAATTAAATGAGTTTTTTTAGTAGAATACTTGTCAAAAATATCTGATTAAATGGACTATACCATTCAAAAATACTATCCTTATTATTTTTACAATAAAATATGCAATCATTTATTAATATACTATGGAATTTTGTTAATAGGCTGATAGAAAATTAGACTTAAACGATAATTTAGTGGAATATTATTTTTATTTGTAACGATGTTAGATTTTTAGATGTGTTCATACATTATGAATATTTTATAAGTAATGTTTTTGTTTTATAGATTTATTTTAAGATTAATTATTAAAAGTCTTTATACTTAACCCATAATTAATGTTTAGTTCATGATTTTTAAAAACTTACTAAAAGTTTTCTATTTTGAAATTATTATAACACTAAAAGTTCTTGTATGATTATTATATAACAGATCTATATTGATGATTTTTGTTAATATTTAAGAAATATTTTATTTTAAATTTTTAAAAATTTCATTTTTATCCCCGCTCTCTCTGCACTTGCGCGAGGGTGGCTGGGATTGCTCTCTCTCTCTCTGTCCCTCCCCCCTAAGGTGCCTGCAGCAAGGCTGCAGCGTCAACAAGGTGACAGCATTGCGAGGCGACGACAATAGCAATGATGAGTAACACAAAAAATAAAAATTTGAAGAAGTGTTTAGAAAAAAATTGAAAATTCGTTGAATTTTATTGAGAAATCTTTTATGTAATATTAGGTAACTTGTAGGGACTTTTACATAAGTTTTTAAAAATTATAAATTAAATAATAATTATGAGTTAATTACAGAGGCTCTTTAATAATTAATTTTTTATTTTATTTTAAATTTTATAACGAAAACAACTGCCACTTGTTAAATGACTGTTTAAATTTTATTAATTGGCATTAAGCTCACTTTTGAGAATTGATTGTTTATAATTGAAACCTTACACCACTAATTTTGCATATTGTCACATTTAAATATGCCGGAATTGTAATTATTGTTTAAAGAAATATTGAAATTTAATAAGCATAAAAAATTTAAAGAATAAGAAAGTTTAAAAAGTGGATAAAATGACGACATTATATTTGTGCTAAATTTAATTTAATTATTTAGTAATTTAAAGTTAATTTATTTAAAATAAAATTAATTCAACTTGTGATTAATTTGACATTCATATAATGATTCATATTGTACATTTAAGGTATTTATGTAAATAAAAATATTATATAATTAATATATAAATACATGCATATATAATATATATAAGTTCAATAAAAAAATATATTTAATTTCAAAAAATTTATATATTTGGTATATGTTGCATGTAACATGATTATTTAAATTAAAAAATTAGATTAAAAATTAAGTTTAATTCAATTAAAAAATTGGCTCAAAATAAAATAATTTTTTGTTGTTGACTTGAATTCAAAAAATTCAAATTTAAGATCAACATGCTCGAATTCAATTTCCTTAATATATTATTTATTTATACTTAATAAATATATTATATATATCATAATATATATATATATATTATTTTATATAATAATTATGATGTATTTAATATAATATTTTTAATAATTTATATTTTTATGATATTTATAATATAAAAAAATATGCATTATCTAATTTGTTAAGTATGAATGAGTTTTGACGCAATTTGTTGAAGAGGTGGTCACCGTTTCCTTTCGCCGAATGGGCGAATGAGATGAGATGAGAGGAGAGAAGGAAAAAGAGGGAAATGGCTCTCCCTTTTGTGAAGCTTGGAACGCTGGCCCTGCGAACGCTATCAAAGCCCATCGCTTCTAAGCTAAAGCAGCAGGCTGGTGTCCATCCGAGGTTCCGCGAGTTCATCATCAATCTCGCCCAGGTCAGTCCGCTAACTTTCCGCCGTTCCCCGTGATCTCTTCGTCTGCTGACCTTTTCTTCTGGATCTGCGATCCTGTGTTCGGTCTGCAATCATAGTATAATTCGATTGGCGTGGGATTAAGAATGTTGACTGACAAATTTCTGATCTTTCCTAGAATTGGTTAATTCTGTGGGTGTTGACGAGGATTCTGCTAGCAAATCACTTGTTTTTCCATATTTTTTTAAGACTTGGGTAATATTGACAGAAGAACCAGAATATAGTGTTGTTAACCCTAAATTTACGTACTGATCTCTACCCTATACGTGCCACTGACACAAAACCAAGGAAAAAAGTCCTTCAGACTCAGAACAAGGACTAAACTTGAGCAGCTCAAACTCGATTGACTATTAGTTGTTCTCAGCCTCTGATCCGTACTTGGTGGAGAGCCTGTGCTCGTTCGATAATCTAACTTAGGTCAATGGATTGACTTGGCCATATCCAGATAGTGCCGACATTTATGGCGCTCTCCTTCAACTCCACCATCACCAATAATAGTCTTTGACTGCATCAACTCTACTCAGCTAATCAGGGATCTCCTCCCAGCGATTGCCACGTGATTCCCTAGCTCCACAAGCTACTCCATCACGTCCCAGGATTGGAGTGGCATCTGAGGCGAATTAGTAAATACTTATGTAATTCAATTCGTTGGGCATCTTATAATTATCTATAAATGAGTGGCTACGGCCGATTAAAAAGAAATTAAAAGTATGTCAAATGCAAGTCATGTCCCTCACAAGGAGGTTACAAAACTCAAAGCATAGGGGCTTTCCCTTGTCCCAAATAAAATCACCTAGGATGGCTATATGAGCACGATAATCAGCACATAGTTTATAAATCTATCAATATGATAGATTTTGTAATCAACAAAATAGTCAAAAAGGTTCCTGGAGTGTGCTGTTGGACTATTACCCGTGACCTAGCACATCTCCCCTTCTTGGCTCCTGTTGTGTATTAGCTTGCTTGGCAACTCCATTGAATTCCCCTCCAACCATATCCCAGCTATCCTCTTAGCTTTACTACCTTTTCAAATCCTTCATGTGTTGCCTTCATTTCTGGTACAATCGCTACTTCCGTAAAAAATTTCCTGCCACTAGCCTCAAAAATGTTTCCATTGTGTTTCTTATTACATAACCTGCTTCAGCTATTTCACCATTTCGGACTTATCCATCAGCATTTTTCTTCAACCAACTAACCTTAGGGGGATCCAAAAGGCCCCAGAAGTGATGCATTGCCCTATGTGGGTACTTGGATTCTAGTGTGGCAATGTTTTGTTTAGATTCATGTTGATAATGCTTAAAGTGTTTGCCACAACAGTTCCGGTTGAATTTAGAGTCTCTCCATGTACTTTTGCATTTCTAGTTTTCCAGCAATAACACGACATTGCAACTTCTAGTTGGATACTTTTATGATTCTTTTTCAACCTAACATACTTGTACATCTGCTCTATGCTTTCTTGCCAAAAAGCATTAGGTGGTAATAGGTTCTGTGTTGTGCTCCGAACTTGCCACACTTCTTTGCATTAGATATGATAAATAAAGGAAGTTCAGTTGTTGTACACGAAAAACACATTCTATGTATGGGCATATTTCGCACTCGGAATTTATAGATGTCGGAATAGATACCTTTCTTTCTTAGAGCTGCAATTAGGTGATATATTTTGCTGGTTTTCATCCTTTTCACGGCCCTAGGACACTCTTTCATTTCAACCAATCCTCTATTATGTGGCCAATCCTTAGTTGGAGAGCATTTCTTACCATTTTCCAAATAAAATCTATTTTCTGGGGTTGGTTGTAATTTTCCAGCACCATCTTCCATTCTGTGGCCCAGGTTCCATGCTTAAAAGGCTATTATACAAACAGCTGTTGGTATCTTGGTAGATTCTGATTGCCCATAGTAAGGTATCTAGCTGCTAGTTGACATCCCGTGAAGTGGCTAAGATCCTTCATAAACTTACCAAAGAGATGCCTGTTTTTATGTGTTCCAGCTTCCATCTTGCATTAGCAGATCAACCACCTTAAGGAGGGATTCTTCATCATAACATTCATAAATATAGGCCACTTACATAGAAGAGGTGATGAAATCCAGGGGTTATTGAGCATTGAAACAGATTTACCATCATGGAACTTCCATATTAATTTGTTTCCAATTACACCAGCCCTTAGACAAAGGAGATTCCACACCCGTGATTCCCGGCTCTTGATAACAAATATACCATTCCTTCCACCATATTTTGCTAGAAACCCTTGTCTCCGTAAGCACTCTTCATCATTTAGGAACCTGGCTAATCCGCTTCTAAGGTCTACAGACCTCTTTAATGTATAGTTTTTGATGAAGCATCTTCTCCCAATAAAAATGTCCGAATAAGCTTTTCAATTGATTCAAGAATATTTGAGGGAACAGAAGTGTGGGATAAAGACTAAGCTGACAATGATGCGAGTACAATGAGAGTTACTCTTTCAGCTAGGCAGAGATCTCACTCCCCATGATGTGAACCTAGCTTTTACTGTATCAATTATTGACTCCAAATCACTTTTGATAAAGGTATTTCCATTGATGTCCCTTTTGTAAAATAATTTTTTTTTAATATTAGAGTTTGTGTAGGAAACTAATCTTATGTGGTTGATAGTTGCTAACTGTATCCGTAAGGTGGCGAAGGATGTGCTGGGAGAATTCAAAGGAATAATTCCAAATAATAAAGATACTTGTGGTGGAAAGATAATGTACAAGAAAAAATTAAGAAGAAAAAGATTTGTTAGAGAGATTGGTTTAAAAACAAAAATAAGGATAAATGAGAGAAATATAAAGTGGCTCGAAGAGAATTTAAGAAAGCAGTAGGCAATGCAGAAAATATGGCTCTTGAGGATTTATATAAGAAGTTAGACACTAAAGAATGAGAAAGATAATTATATAGGATTGCCAAGACAAGAGATAGAAAAACTAAAGATTTAATTGAAATAAAATGTATTAAAGATAAAAATTAAAAAGTACTTTTTATGGAAGAAGATATCAAAGATAGATGAATAAGTTACTTTCAACAGCTTTTTAATGAAGGTTGTGACAATTCAATTGATCTTACGGAACTCAGCACCCCAAAAGAAAATAAAAATTACTCTTACATCCGACGTATTAGTAAAACTAAAGTCTGAAAAATTTTAAAGAAGATGAAGCATAAAAAAGCAATAAGATCAAATAACATCCCAATAGATATTTGGAAGTGCTTAGGAGATGATGGAGTTTTTTGGTTCACTAAATTGTTTAATATGATTTTGAAGACTAAAAGGATGTCAAATGAATGGAGAAAGAGCATATTAATACCTATTTATAAGAATAAAGACGATGTACAAAATTGTGTTAATTATAGAGGAATTAAATTAATGAGTCATACTTTAAAATTTTGGGAGAGGGTGATCGTACAAAAGTTACGCCTTAATACTAAGGTATCAGAAAATCAGTTTGATTTTATATCAGGTAGATCTACTATAGAAGTAATTCATTTATTAAGAAGTTTAATGGAGAAGTTTAAGGAGAGAAAAGAAAATGTACATTTGGTTTTATTTGATTTGGAAAAAACTTATGATAAAGTCTCAAGAGAAGTACTTTAGAGAGTTTTAGAAAAAAAAAAAGGGATTTGTACTGCTTATATTCAAGTTATTAAAGACATGTATAAAAGAGCTGTTACCTGTGTTCGGACACAAGGAGGTTTGATTAAGGATTTTCTTATTATAGTTGGATTACACCAAGGCTCGGCTTTAAGTCCGTATCTTTTTACTTTGATTATGAAAGTCATGACTGGACATATCTATGATGAGATGCTTTCGTGTATGCTCTTCGCAGATAATATTATTCTTGTTGAGAAAACTAAAGAGGGAGCTGAAGCGAAACTCGAGCTTTAAATAAATGCTCTAGAATCTAAAGGTTTTCATCTCAGTAGATCAAAAACTGAATACATGGAACGCACATTTAGTGAAGAAAGAAATACTTATATTGGAGATATAACAATTGGTGATTAAATTGTCAAGAAGAGTGAACGCTTTAGATACCTTGAATCAATCATAAAAAATAATGGTGAAATAGATAATGACGTTATTAGCAGGATTCAAGCAGGATGGTTAAAATGGAGAAATGCTTCTGATGTGTTGTGCGATAAAAAAATCTCATCCAGTTTTGTAAAACTATAGTAAGATCAGCGATGATATATGGTGTTGAATGCTGGCCTGCAAAGAGGAAACATACAAATAAAATAAATGTTACAGAAATGAGGATGCTAAGGTGGATGTGTGGATATACATGAAAGGATAGAATGAGAAATGAGTATATCCGAAAGAAAGTTGGTGTTGCACCAATTGAGGATAAACTTAGAGAAAGTCGACTTAGATGGTCTTCGACTACGATAGAACTCGCCCCTTCAAATTGCCTAATGAACTGTCTTGTGCATCATAACCATATATTGCTTGTGCAATGGATCTAAAGTTAACGTGCAAAATCTCTAGAATGCAAAAAATCTCAGGAAAGGCCATTCCACAGAGATTAGAAAAGTATGGGTGGAGCGTTGAACTAATAATGCAGAAAGACGGTAGAGTGGCATTTAATTTTTCTGCTTGCTGTTTGAATGTTAAAAATAATTACTGAAGCCAATATCTATTTGTTAAGATGTTTTGAATACTGGCATTTTATGTTTATACAATCTTCCATAACATTATAAGAGAAGGCAACTTATATATTGTGTTGAACATTGCCTGTAACTGAATTGCAAACCTGTCTGCACTTGTCAAGAGTTTTTTTTTCTTGTAAGATTGCTCTAACGATTTTTTGTGATCAGAACAATCATCGGTTTACTACTACAATACAAAGGCGCATATATGGTCATTCAACTGATGTTGCAATTCGGCCCCTCAACGAGGAAAAAGCTGTACAAGCTGCTGGAGATCTTATTGGAGAAGTTTTTGTTTTTTCGGTCTAATTCACTCCCTAAGTGAAGTTTTTATGCTTATAATGTTTTTTTTGTCCTTTTTGTTGTTAAACAAAATGATATTTTTATGCATCTTAATCACTGCATGAACTCTGGACATCTTCTGTGAGTACTATTTTGCTGACCAATCCTAAACGTCAGGAGGACTACAATATGATTATCTAATTTAACCTGCTTCATTGTTGGTTTCTCAAAAGCTGTTGTTTCTTATTGCTGATTTGTCTTTTTTAGGTTGCTGGAGTTGCTATAATCTTTGAGGTGCAAAGGAGTTCTAGATCAGAGGCAAAGAAAGAAGAACTTCGCAGACAAGAGCTTGAGGTAATTAATAGTCTCCATCAACCCCCTCCCCCGGTGTTTTGTTCAGTTACAAAATCAATGTTGATTGCTTGTAATCTCAAGCATTCGGTTTTCTTCAAAGATAGTTCTTAGTTCTTACACCCTTTGCATTCTTCATGAAAAATACATTTTTTTTTATGACAAGTAGTATATTTTTTGTTTTATTTTGAATTGTTGATTTTTGCTTGTCTTCATGTTATGATGGGCCTCTCATAAGATGATTCGAGATATGTGGTTGGGGCATTCGGTCGACATCTTGGAATATGAAACCAACCTTACTGGAAGGCCAATGCATTAACAATCGAAGAAGCTTAATCTTTGCCATACTTGTACAACTATTGGGTTCAAAGATTATTCCTGATTCCACATTTGAGGCCTTGTTCCCTCAGGTGGATCAAGTCTTAGAGATAGTCGTCGATCATTAGTGTCAACTCCAATTTGACATCACTCAATAATATGTCTAATGAGGTGGTATGCAAGTTGTTGCTACTTGTAATAGCCCAACCCTTTGAAGATATTATTTGCTCTGGCCTAATGGACTTCAAGATTTTAAAACACTTCTACAAGGGTAACTTTGTATTCCTATATATACTCAGCATTTCTTTCGTGCTTTACCAATGTTAGATTTTTCTAAGGGTGTCACATCCCTCTTAGAAGTCACATACTCTCCCTTTCAAGACTCAATATCCTTACTAAGGTTTGCCTTCATTGCCTAAGAGGCAACTTAAAGTGGCTCTGATACCATATGTAACAACCCAGCACATCGTAAATATTGTCTGTATTGCCCACTCGGTCTCACAATTTTAACACATTTATGTGGTAAGAGTATGTTCTCATATATACTCAATATCTTTCTCATATTTTGCTAATATAGGATTTGTCTAAGGGTGTCGTTTACACCACTCTTTCGGGTCTTTACTTCCTTGTTGAGGTTTGCCTTACCATCGCCCAAGAGATAATACAACGTGACTCTAATATCATATGTAATAGCCTAGTAAATTTTAAATATTATCCACTTTGGCCCACTAGATCTCACAATTTTAAATTGCATTTATGGAATAAGGTTGCGTTCTCATATGTACCCAGCCAATTTCTTGTGCTTTGACGATATTAGATTTGCCAAAGGTTGTCATATCCCTCTAGGTGTTACACTACTTGCATCTATGAAATATTATTCAAAAGCTCTCATCTATAGGACCCAAACAATATCTACAACAGGAGTGCAGTAATGGAGGTTCTTCAAGGAAGGGAAGACTTAGTAAATCGAGACGATAAAGACATAACCGACCACGAGCCAGCGCAGCAAGCCAGGAACTTAGTTAATGTCTACCACAAAATGATCCTCTTTTCCATGTAAGGGGCAGCTTGGTGAGAGATATAAATACATATTCTGGTAGGCTATCAAGCTGATAGGAGGTAGAACCCAAAAATGTCCTATCCATTGGCTATTCACTAATTCCCATCAACACAGATACTGGCAAATTTTAAGACTAGAAAGGAAACAATATTATATTATGGAGATTGTTGAAGTAATATTTAATGGAAGATAAAGTTATAAAGAATTGACTTAGGTGATATGGATATGTACAACATAGAGAAGAAAATGCATTATTAAAGCAGGTAAATGGCATTTTGATTAAAGGAACAAGAATCATGAGGTACAAGCTAAAAGTAACTTGATTTGCAATGAATGTTTTACAGCGCTATGGACAAAATTGAATTCAAAATTTTTCTTTTAGGAATTTTTATTTTTTATTTTTTGGAATTTGTGTATGATTTAAAATCAAACTGAATATTTTCTTTATTAGGAAAAACTTTTAACTTTAAACCTGTAAAAAATTAGTCCTGAGTTAGAGTTAGCATTCATTGGTCTAGATAAACTTGCGCAATAGGATTTTTTTGTGATATACATATTTTATAACCAAAAGTTCTTTATGATAAACATAGTGCTTAATGTGCTCTCTTATCTTGTGTTGGCTGTTCATTGTAGCATGGTATTAGTTTTGGTTCACTTTGATCTTATTTTAATTATGCATGAATTTAAATTTTCTGGTTATTTTTTTATGCAATTTAAGCATTTTCTTACATAATTATTGTTGCAATTTGCATTTCTTTTCAATTTTTTTCCTCCTCTCTTCTTTATGTAGCAATTGAGGCAAAATGAGGAGGATTTAGCACGAGAGCTGGAGCTTCTTAAGCAGAAGCTAAATGAAATGGAGAAACATTCCAAGAACTGGAGCCTTTCAGGCATTCTCCATTTGAAGGACCACCAGGCAACAGCAACTAGCAAGCCTGTCCCAGTTGCTTCATGATTTAAAATTGAGCAAAATTGAATAAAGTTACTTATTTATTATTCACATCATTCACAATTGAAGAAAAATTACAAAAAAAAATAATTATAGGGCAATTTTATGCATACCTTTATTATATGTTTTATTCCCAAATCTTTAATTTACATGTAGATCCCTCAATTCCAATATCCTTTTGTTAACTGGTCTGGGATCTTTATGTAAATTAAAAATACAACAAGAACAACAACAAATCAAATCTTTATTCTATTGAGTCTTTTTTGGTCTTTTTCTTTTTCTTTTTACCTGGGCAAAATTCAATAATTTAATTTTTCTAGAGGAGCTTCTGTCGGCTTATGATTTATATATCTAAATAATCTAAGTTGACATTCTTTAAATTTATCTTCAATTGAGGCCAGTCTAGCCTTCTCGCGAATACAATTATTTCTTATTTTATCCTCTTGTTTATATTTATTCATTCACTTTAACATTTTTATTTCTACTGTAAAAATCATTCTGAATTTGTTCCCAATTAAAGTATATAATTGACATTCAAAAGAATGACTTTTCTTATATTACAACTAGCTCACAGGATGTGGGATCTATGCTGTTTTGTGTTACATGTCAAGTCATTTCAACTCGAGTAGAATAAATTTGTTGGCTAGAGAGGAGAAACTTGGTCGGCACGGTTAAACTCCAATGAAACCTAACAATGATACTCTTTTTTACTCCAAATTTTGTGCTCTTTTTCATTCTTTCTCACAACGTGATTATTCCTTTAACTAAATTTTTTCACGTAAAATTGTTTGTCTTTTATCTTCTATTTTTATTTACTCGTTTTGTTAATCTCTCTTTGCCACGAAGTTTGTATGCATTTCGTTTGGAAGAATATCTCGAATGTCTTGTTTGTGGCAAATCAATGATCTATTATTGGTCGTCGGATTCGTGCATTAGTAATGTACGTATCAAGTGGATTTTAAAGGTGATTTTAAGTTAAAATTGATTCTTTTTCAAATTATATTGTTTGATTTTAGGTTATGTGAAAATTGAAAATCTATGAAATTTGAATTGATTTGTTTTTAAGTGATTACCAAGTTTGAGGTTCCAAATATAATTACCCTCTAATATAAAGATGTTGATAAGCTAAAATCATGATATTTATTTGGCAAATTAAAATTAATTTGATTTAATTTTAAATAAATATATTGTATTACATAGTTAATTTATTGGGCAAATTTCACCCAGGTTCCTGAGTTTAAGGATTATTATTACACAGATCCACGTTTTTTAAATTATATCTTCGGGGTCACTAGTTTTTCAAAAAATATCATTTGGGTCTATTTTTTATTTTTTTATTATTAAAAAATATTA
Source organism: Apostasia ramifera (assembly GCA_019297695.1). NCBI lineage: Eukaryota > Viridiplantae > Streptophyta > Magnoliopsida > Asparagales > Orchidaceae > Apostasia > Apostasia ramifera. Next base: position 179,154 of record JAEMOT010004237.1, on the reverse strand, counting down.
AAATTATC